>JAPMNP010628618.1:0-15400 GCA_029874935.1 Atherina boyeri
TTTCAGCTCTAGGTCTTTTATATTTCCTATGAGGTCTAAAGTACAAGGTAGATGAGGCTAATTAAATCTGTTGAGGTGTGTTGCTATTCCCAGACACTGCTGTGTTGGTCACACACCAGCTCACAGCAATCATTGCAGGAAGTGCAACTTAGCTTCATTCGCTAAAAATCTGTTCATTACACATTTCTACAGGTTGTGGGAGTTTATATTTGTGCCTTAGGAAAAAAAAACCTGCAGTGGAACAATAAGAGATCAATGATTAATTGCCATGATTCAATGTTTTTATTTAAGGGGTCATTATTGGTGATCCCTCTTCTCATTTTTCATCCGAGCTGCTCCAACACAGCAGGTATGGGTGAATGCAGTCTCCATTGCTGACTAAAGCAAGTTCTAATGTCAAAGTATGAATGTTGTGACACATTTTTGCAGATTGTGGGAGTTTCTACTTGGAAAAAAAATGCAGCAAAACAATCAGATTAAGATTTAAATGTATACTTTCAGTTTCCTCTTCTTCCTCTGATGATCGGTCCACTATCCTTTATAGTAGACACAGTAAAGTAACAGCCAATTTGAAAGTGCCTTTATTCTGTTCATGCTACACATCTTCAGTAACAACTACTGCTTTTGTACTACCTGCGGATTTTGAATGTGAGATAACCAAAACAGAAAGGCAGAACTTAGTGTCTTGTTTAAATTGTACATGTGTGTGTATCAGTATATATGCATGAATATAATATTTTATTGCTACAAGTTCATGGCACAGAATAGAGTTAACTTACTCGGATTTAAAGTGCATACTGAACTTTAAAGTGTGTCTTATAATATATAAATACACAGTAAAGTCTGAATCAGCAATATTCCTCAAAGAAGTGACAATCATGTAGATTTCACCTAGAGGTCTTCAGTGTATAGCACACTTCCAGAATAAAAGTCAATGCAACTAAAAGTAATTTCCGATTCTAAAAGATATTTATTTTCACCAATCAATAAAGAAATCTAGTGACATTTATGAGCCCAGACTTTTGATCTATGGAGGAGAGCAAAACTAAGTCAGACACATCTAAAGGTATGAAATGACTGAACTGAGGAAACAAACCCCAATACTAAACTTGTTGATGTGAGCGATGCAAACAACACAGTCACATCAGGACAATTTTTTTTCTTAATCTGTCCTAACTCGTTTCTGGCTGCTTTTTTATTTAAAGAAGTACTTCAACAGTAAATAGCATGATTCACTTGGAATGAACGGCACAGCATGAAACTATCTAACTGTTCCATTAAATTTCAGTCACCTGCCACAATCACCTCCATTTCATATGAAGGGTAGCAATTCCCTTAATGCACAACCATTTTAATGTCTGTACTGTTTCTCTGTGTCCTATTGCAAGACATAATAACTGAAGTTATTACCACTTAAGTCTTCATTACCATCATAACAGAACTGTGTGCACATAATGGCACTAATAAAACTTTTTCCATCAATACAACTTTGATGGAGCAACTCCATCACAAATACAAAAACCCACCCAATTAAGAGCTGAACACCATTTAGAAGACAATGAATCATGAAAGTTATTTCGACATAAGTAAACATGGTAAAGGTTATGAGCAATTTGTTATATCATTTTTCATTTAAGTGACTGTAGGGGTGTTTGGGTGTATAGTGTTGTTTAAAATCAACAATTTCAACTTAAGTTACCATAAGGGACAGATACCGAATTTGGTACTTTTATTGGTACCTACCGAATTCCGCCGATACTACAGAGTCCCTATTCATGTAAAATCAAACGTTACCATGTTTCGGTACCTAAGTGCATCCTTTTGACTGTGAGTGAGTGGAAGAGTCAGCAATTTCTAATTTTCTATTCCGGACCTGAACATAGCATGGCGCGCAAAAGAGCCTAATGACGTCAGTAGCCGTGATCCACGGGTTCAGTCAAAACAAGCATGGCTGTTCGAAAGCACTCAAGTTTGGATCCACTTTTCTAAGATTGATTCAGGTTAAAATATTTGCGATGTGAAATGCAAGGCAAGCAGCGGGAATACTTCTAATCTGAGGAAACACCTAGATAAACACAAGATTCTTCTCAAAGCTGAGAAAGTAATTTTCAACTACCTCTGTTCCAAATGTGTCATCTTCAGCCAGCATTTGTTTGTATTACTTCATTTGTCAAAGAAAATACCATTACTTATTTTTACTCCATCCTCTTGGCCATTTGTTTTAAACTCCATGGACATCATCACACATTTTTTCCCAAAGGGGAAAGGAATAGGTGTATGATAAGCTGCATTTTATTTTGTACATCATTAAGAAAAAACACTGCCGAGTTGTAGTTAACCATTTACATGTTAGCGAAACAGGGTTAGTGGTGTTAGAATAGAAATAGTTGGATATTACGTTAATATATTGGTTAAAAATTACATGTTGAGAATGACAAATACATCTGTTATTCCCATATAAAAACACATAAAGATACTGATTCTCAGGTACCAGGAGTCGGTACAGTATTGGTTTAAATGTCAAAAAGGTACCCATCCTTAGTCACCATTACCTTGTCTGCATCCACTTTGCCTTTAACAAACTCCGACCTCCAGAACTGCAGCGCCTGCTCCAGAGAGAGGCCGATACCTTTAAGAAACAGACCGTACTGCATCCGACCACCATGGCGGAGATGGTGGTGTTCTCTAAGAGACTGGTGGAGCTGCCTCATACACAGTGGGAATGACTTTCCTGAAAGCTAGAAGCAGTCAATTGTAAATAACTAGCATAATACAATATACACAATGAAAAAGATGTCGGACAATATTACCATAGTTAAAGGTACAAGATTTATTATCTGTACATTGGGTGATTAAAGTTACTACTTAAACCTCAATCTAAAATGAGGCTTTGAGCTGAAATTTCCAACGAGATGAGAAGTGCAACTTACTGAATCAATTTGTTCCAACGAGATTTTCCCAACATTCTTCTGAATACTGTAATCTTGTCCCACATATGCATGACTGAAAGCAGATATGAAAACATTAAGACTGCTTTAAGTGGTACAGTAAAAGCAGTTTTAGCAGTAAATGGGGTTTCAATTAAAATGGAAGTAATGTTTTTACATAAAAGAAAGACAACTCTCTGATGGTAATTTACTTGAACAATATATAAGAGTGCAACCCCTAATATATCTCATTTCAGGTCAAACTTAAAACCCATGAGCTGCTGTCATCAGATTTCTAAGGTTAATACTTTGGCAACTTATTGAGTTCCAAATGGTTGCACTTTTCATTGCATTGATGTTCCCCCTACCCATAAAGATTAGTGACCTACCCACTGATGTCAACGGACTTCCCACTAATCCCCAGATCATCACTTTGATCCCCCACAGATTCTTGTTTTTATTTTTATCCTATGCAAAATAAGAATCCTAATTTGCTCTGAGTCACTCTGCTCAACTACTAAAGCTGAAATGAAGTTTCTATTATGAAAACCATTAAACCAAATAAATCTTGGTTTTTAATATTAAAATAAGTAAACAGGAACTAATTTCAATAACACTGTGCCAAGTGCATTTAAGAGTAACACATTGAAAGAATGAATGCCTTTTTTTTTTTACTGTGTCAGTTGCTCATATTCCAAGTCAAAGTGTGGCAACTGTATACAATAATGAAAAGCTTCAACTAACAATTACCTTATAGACATTTTCCATTAAAAAAATAAAATAAATAAAAAAATCTGACTTGTTTAATAGAATTGAAATCTACAATTTTACTAAACCTCAGAACTTGTGAGGTAAAAACTTAAGACCTCTGAATGTCAAAGAAAACTAGAAACAAGCAAGAGGAATCTTAGATGTCACATTTCATTTGTGTAAAATGCCAATAACCTCCCTTCCATTCAAACAGATCTCCACATGTCGCTGAGCAATATAGCATGTCTTGTGTCAATACCATAATTGCTTGAAAGACTATTCAACTGTGTCCAGAAACATGGTTATCTGTGCTTCTTGAAAATGAAAAATAAACGATGAGGCCGCAGACAAATTTGCACTTGTGCATTTGTGAGAGATGCAAAAATCCAAACTTTTGATTAGTATTTAGTTTACTATCGCAGTGGCTCAGGTGGAAAAGTGGGTCGTCCTATGACTGGAAGATTGGCGTTTCGAAAACCACTGTCAATCTGTTATAGTGACCTTGGACAACCTCCTTGCCCTCCAGTAACAACATAGCTGGTGTATGAATATTAATATATCCTTTATTTAACCAGGAGATGCCCATTGAGATTAAAAAATCTCTTTTGTAAGGGAGACCTGGCCAAGATAAGCAACTGAGTTACATCTCATCATTTCATACATATAGAAACACACCGAAAAACGTAAAAAAATAAATGGAAACTGTTTGAAAGACAATTTAGCACAATAAAATCTCAATTAAAAACATTGACATGTGAGGGAGTCCAACTCGAAAGATCTCATCTTTGACTTGAAAAAAACACTCAAAGAAATCAATTTATTAAGTTTTTAGTCGTTCTGCAGCAAATTCCACCCGAAGGGT
The DNA here is from genome assembly GCA_029874935.1 of Atherina boyeri. Taxonomy (NCBI): domain Eukaryota; kingdom Metazoa; phylum Chordata; class Actinopteri; order Atheriniformes; family Atherinidae; genus Atherina; species Atherina boyeri. The sequence continues at coordinate 4,540 of JAPMNP010628618.1, forward strand.
CCAGAATAAACAAAGGCCCTTTTACCCAGCTCAGTTCTGACATGTGGGACAGAAAGCAAGACAACACCCTGTCCACTGTCCAATGTGTATGAATGTGCATGTATCCATGTTTGGTGGTGGTTTAAGAGGCCGCTGGTGTGGATTGACTGCCACGTTTCCGTCAGTCAAGGCAGCTGTGGTTTCACATGTAGCTTAAGCTTACCATCACCAAGTTTGAATGAGACGATAATGTATAATGGATCTAATGTAAATTGCTTTGAGTGCCTTGAAAATTGTTATATAAATCTAATCCATAATTATTAAAAATAAAATTTTAATCTAAAGACATGTTTCAGTCCTAGCATGTCACATTTCAGTTGACAGGGTAGCCTTAGCTTCTTGTTTCAACATGAGGCTAGTCCAACAGGCTTCAACAGAAACAGAAAGGAGGCCATTACAGTTTTGTGGGAAGAAAAGAAAAACCAAAAAGAAGTAAGGAAACATGTAAACATATGCATTGTGTTCGCTGTCTGTTGTGCATCATGCTCAAAATAAGAAAAATCAATAAAGAGAGCGTGAAAAAACAAACTAAAACAAAAACTTTTGTTGCTCAAGTCTAATAACAGCGCCACACAGGACATGAGCTCTGCCCTGCCATCTCTTTAACCTCTAAATACACACTGATCAGTTTTCCTATATCCGCAGCCAGCAAGATGGTAGTGCAGATTAATATATTGCCCAGATGGACGATTGATGCTGAATGCTACTCACTGCATTACTTAGAAAAGTGTGTTGATTGACAGCTGAAAGCAGTATTTCAAAAGTATTTTACGCCACAAATATACTAGCAGGGTTGCGCTTAAAGTTTAATTTTACAATCACTTACAATTTCTGGTTCAAATCATTTTAAACTAGGTAATTGAAATCAACCCAATGTTGTATTTAGCGAAGGACTGTGTCTGTTTTTCTTTAAAATTATAAATATGTGCACCTTAAGAGTGCCCTAAAATCCCATGTCTAATTCAGCTTGGATCAAAATGACCCCGCCAAAAAATGTCTTTGATCAACACATTGCCATTAAAAAGAAGATAAACTTTATTTTCCTTGTTTGACTCGTTAAGGCCAAATATATATCCTTAGGCAGGTACTGGCTATCAAACTAAAGCAGCAGAATCTGACGCCGTAACAAAAAGGATTCAGAATCGAGGAAAGGTGGTGGCCTTTATAAGCATCATAAATCCCTCTTTACTTGATGCATAAATAAATACATAAATATGACCCTTAATCCCTCCATTGTGGCACTGTTTAATTGAAAATGTTGTTTATTCAGATATCTATAAAGAGAGAGAAACTCCACACTGATGAGATCATTTCAACAGGCTACCCTCTCACAGCAAATTGTATTAATTTTTAATTAACATACCCTGAAACTTCAAAGATCACTAGGTGCCTGAAAGGTCTAATTTTTTGCTTAACAGTTCAAATAATGGCTACAGTAATCATGACGCATGACCATTGTAATAACTGAGCAGCTCAAATATTTTGCGCATAAATCATATTAACCAATTAATTGATTAAATGACTTGCGACACTGTGATATCCAGTTCATTACATTAAATATGAAAATGTACCTTTTTTTAAGCCTGATGACTGCCAATTTCACCAGAGACTATGACATTACAAGTTTGAACGAGAATTGGACTTTACTGGGTTGAATCAGAGATGTCACAAGTCTGAAAAGCTCTTTGATGCCAAAGCCGTTCTTTTTCAAAAAGTGATGGCACAATGGTGGCAAAGTTCTTTATTCTGCTGCTTACCTGAGGTGGTTAAGAAGCGGCTGGAGGCGTTCATCAGAATGCACTGCTGGTAGCGAGCGAGCTGTCAACTGCAGAAAAGATGGGCATCACATGAGTAATGGCACACAGTCTTGGACTAAAGATTAGAACAATTTAACATTGCAGGTCAAGTGCAGCCAAATTGCTTTCAAGAAAGCATACTTAAAATTAATACAAACAATATTTTAATCATTACTAAAAGTGTTTTGGGAACAATTTATCTGAATTGATTAGAGGCATTTTACCAAACAGATAATTGCAGCACAGTCATTTCTTATTAAATTAACTTGATTGTGGGTTGAACAACTTTAAACTCTTCAAAAAAATTCTTGCTCGAGCTTCTTCAGCATCTTATAAATCCTCCAGATGACTGAACGTATTCACAATCACATTTAGATAAATACAGAAAAACAATTGCACAAAGCAGACAGTTGGCTAAGTGCATGAAAGCCTTTGAAATTGCTAATGCTAAAGTATTTACATGGAAAACTTGCTATCAGGCACCATCCTAAAACATTTGCAGCATATAAACTTTACACAGAAGCCTTGTTGCTTTGTAAACATGGCCAAAGAAACTCAACCACTTGGAGGTCTGCTTTACAAATGCACAAAGACCAGTTTAAATGTACTGTATTCTGTGGGTTGACATAAAAATCAAATCATTAGCTGGAATCATAACAGCAAGGACTTCTTCCAATTTCATACTTTTTAATGATTCATATTTTGCTATCCCTCCCTTACTGTATTTAGTGAGGAACAAACAAACAATCATAGTAACACAATGGCACAGTTACAAGAAAATTTGTTTTGGAAAAGCATTCCATTCCAAAAGTTAGTGGTCTGGATAATTACCTGGAAAAGAGAGAATAGCACACTAGGACCAAGTGGCTCTTTTCATTTTTGTTTTGTTTTCTCCTCTAATTTTGACAAGTTGGCCCTGCCAGTCCCTTGATGAAGTATGCATATTTATACTCAAGCAAATCAAGTGCACCAGGCATGCTATGTGAACATAAGTGCAAATGCAATTATACCACCACACAGTGTGTCAAACCATGACTGAAGTCTAGGATGGATTCTAACATCTGGTGTATTTTTTTAGAGGAGAGTCCTTGGGGCATTTGTCACCTAAATGGCAAACTTATTTCCTTTGAAATAAAAAAACACATAGGCAGTACAGGAAGTAAAGGCTTAGTGTCAAGTTATTCTGCATGAAATCTCAGATTAGAAGCTACACTCAGAAATCCCACTTCCATAATTCTGGTAATCATGCGATTCAATTTGCCTGAAGTGAGTTTTAGATGAGGTGTTCAAATGTCTTAAAAAGCATTTAAGATCAATATGTGAGTGGAGACACTGTTTTCCACGATCACAGGCATTACCGGAAAATACAGAGTGAAAGTGACTTCTCAGTTAAATACCAATGGCAGACAGCATTACATCACCACTGAACAAAAATGGACTTGTTTAAATGGATGAGACATCTTCCATGCACCAAGTATGGACCTGACAGTTCCAAGATACACGGAAACATTGGCATCTGCTGTTTCTGTTTATTTCTTTTTTTTTTTTTTTTTTAAAGGATTTTTGGGCTCTAGTGGCCTTTATGACAGTAGATTGACAGGAAAGGGATCAGAGAGAGAGAAGGGAATGACACGCAGCAAAGGGTCACAGGCCGGGACTCGAACCTGGACCACAACTGCAGGCGAGGATCTATAGCCACTGTACATGGGGCGGGCGCCTAACCCACTGCGCCACGCACCGCCCCGTGTTTATTTCTTTTTCATGCTGCCTTTACTGGAATAGTGCACTACTGTAGGACACTTTATCATTCCAGGCCTGTATCACATCATATCAAATAAAATACTTGCATATACGTTCATGGAAATTCATACTAAACAAATAAGAAGCTGGTTAAACACCGACTTTCTACAGGACTGATCAACACTTAGAGAGAGAGATATAACAAAAAAGGAGGGGTACTCTTATCTGTGTGCAGGCAGGACCAGTGCAATGGTAATGTAATCTGGTGCATTCAATAATGGTTTTCAAAAGATTAACCGACAGATTCTTATAACAATTTTGAGTCTTCAATGGCAGCAATCTTTGAGTCACCAGGTCAAAAGATATTGATGTAATTTTCTTAATTGATGGGAATTTCTTGCCTCGAAACAATTTTCATCATATTGTTTTTCTTTTTTCATTTCTTTACATTCAGCACTGGATAAGAAAGAACTGTACAATTTCCATGTTTTATTGCTGAACCCTGAGCACTGATTGCCCTGCGACAGACTGGCGACCTGTCCAGGGTGTACCCTGCCTCTCGCCTGCTAATAGCTGGGATAGGCTTCAGCCCCTGAATAGGATGAAGCAGTATAAATAATGGATGGATAACCACTGATTGATACTTAACATTCTGTTCTCTGGATTTGTAATTTCATGTAACAATAAGAAAATGCAAACTATTGCCAAAGGAATAAAATTATCCTAATTTAAAAAATATTAAGTGGCTAAGAAAAAGGCACAGGGAATGATTTTGAGAAAATGAAAAGCTTGTGTCTTTAGTAACATGGATGGACGAAGGCAGAACAGGTGCACAGAGGACAACATGCAGCACCTTGGAATAGAAAAGGATCTTTGAGTCTTTCTGATGTTTCTTTAAAGTCCCAGTGTGTAAGAATTACCCCCATCTAGTGGTGCATTGATTGAATGCAAACAAACCAACAGTGCTCGCTGGCACCTCACTGTTTAAGCGTGTTATTACCACTACGTAAGCCGCGGGGGAGTCACAATTGTGAAAATGTCAACATCTTGCACAAGTTTGAGCATCCCGTCAGGTGATGAGGTACATTACAGAACGATACATTATTCTGTTTCAATATTGATGCCGATAGGTTACTGGTATGACTTCTGTGAAGAGCAACAGCAAAAGAAAACTTGGAACAGAGCTTTTGGATAACTAACAAATTAACAGTCTCTGCCATTTTATATAAAAAATAACAGTAAATTATCCGACCTAAACGAAAGGATCAAGTAGTTGCTGGATTTAGAAAACGCTTTTTTCCAAAGCAACACATCTGAGAGAACACAAGCAAGAAATCAAATAGGAGGGTACAGCATGGACACGTGCTGGTGAGACTGCGGTGAGTCAGGTTGGACAGGGGTGCTGCCATGCAGTGCCATCTTTATTTTATTTTATTATATTCCCTTCCCACCATACAACAGACCCTTTTATTCAACAAAGCTAGGTTATAGATTCACCATCATGATGTCATCTTGGCATAAGTGCAACTTTCTCAGTGCTGAGTTGTGCAAAGAGCTGGAGAAGTCAAACTCATTCAGATGAGCAGAGAAGTAAAACTAAATGCAGAAATGCTCCTTAAAGAGCTGAGTCTTTAGCTTGCTCTTAAAAGTAGGTAGACCCTGTGGATTGGGCAGAGTTTGGAAGGTTATTCCACCATCGGGGAACTGTAGAGGAAAAGAATCTGGCTACTAATTTCACGGCACGTTGTGGTGAAAGCACCAGGCGTCTTTCACTGGCTGAGCGCAACTGTCGAGAGGGAGTGTAGCTCTAGATTAAGGAGTGAAGGTAGGCAGGAGCCGTTTGTGTGATTGTTTGATAAGCCAGGAGCAGAGCTTTGAATTTGATGCGTAAAGCAACTGGAAGCCAGTGCAGAGAGATTAAAAGAGGAGTGACATGGGCTCTCATGGGCTGGTTGAAGACCAGGCGTGCTGCAGCATTCTGGATCATCTGTAAAGGTTTAACTGCGTATCCAGGCAGGCCTACCAGTACAGAAATTATAGTTCTCAATACGTGACAAGACCACAGCCTGAACCAAAAGCTGGGCCGTAAGTTCTGTCAGGTAGGATCTGATTTTCCTTATGTTGCAAAAGAGCAAATCTGCAATACTGGGAGACCGAGGCAACATGGTCCTTAAAAGGTCAGCTGGCTGTCTAACATGACCCCAAGATTCCTAGCAGAGGACGGAATCCAGCTGCACACTTAGGTAAGGAAAATAAGCTCAGTCTTGGAAAGACTCAGCTGAAAGTGGCGGTCTTTCATCCATGAAAAGATATCAGAGAGAAATGCTGATATTGGGGGAAGGTGGCTAAGTTGGTAAGAGCGTTCACCCATGAACCAGAAAGTCAGTGGTTCGAACACTGGTTCCTCCTGTGTCCACCAAAGTGTCCTTGGGCAAGACACTGAACTCCCAGTTGCTCCCGGTTGATCACCGGTGCATGGCAGCTGCCAACAACCGGTGTGTGAATGTGTGTGTGACTGGGTGAATGTCTGCAATGTAAAGCGCTTTGGGGCTGTAGGTGTACGGCTGGAAAGCGCTATATAAGTGCAAGCCATTTACCATTTACCATATTCTCATTGAGACGGTAGTGACGTTAGGAGGGAAGGAAAGGTAGAGCTTGGTGTCATCTGCATAGCAGTGGTAGGAGAAGCCATGACAGCTGATGACTTCACCTAGTGGGATGGTGTACAGAGAGAAGAGAAGAGGGCCAAGCACAGATCCCTGTGGCACCCCTGTTGCCAGCTCATGCAATCTGGACACTTGTTCTTGCCAAGATACTCTGAAGGATCTTCCTGTGAGGTAAGACATGAACCACAAGAGGACAGAACCTGAAATGCCAAGCTAGGGCTGCACGATTAACCTTTATCGCATTTGTCAAAATCGTGCAGCCCTATGCCAAGCTTTGAGAGTGTGGAGAGGAGGATGTGGTGGTTGACCGTGTCAAAGGGAGCGGACAGGTCAAGCATCAAGTATGAGAACTGAGGAGAGACCAGTGGATCTGGCAACCCGTAGTGCCTCAGTAACTCGTAGAAGAGCAGTTTCAGTTGAGTGGCCCTGCCTAAAGTCTGACTGATATGGATCAAAAAGGTTGTTGTCGTGAAGCAACTGTGAGACCTGCCTGAAGACGGCTCACTCTAGAAGTTTACACATGAACGGGAGCAGTGAGACCGGCTGGAAGTCAACAGAAACACCAGGACTATCCTGCCCCATTTCAAACATAACGCAAAAATGAACTTCAGTGTTAGATTTAATTAACTTACCTGTCCAGCAGAAAACCTGCAACCTCCGCATTTATTTTGAAGTCCCTCTCCCTCATTAATTGTCTCCATCTGGTAAATACTACACTGGAGGTAGACGCTTGTTTTCTCTAGGGTATTTCTTTTTCTTTTCTTGGACTTTGGTCAAATATGCATTTATGAAAGCGATACTTGATTTTTACTAATAAAAAGCCAAATTTGTTACACTCTGTGCCTTTAACATGGTTCTATACTGATAGTCATGAAAAATTTCATTTAATTTCAATAAGTGTTGCACAGTGAAAGTTTAAATCTATGTCAAATTCAACTAGAAAGAGGTTCCAATTCAAATCAATTAAATTAATTACAAGCATTTATTGATTTTCTTTATTTTTTTAAATACTGGTTTATATTTCAGTTTTTTCCTCCATTTGAGGGTCAACCATAGGACATCAAACTACAAAAACAAGTCTATTCATTAACAATATACACTGCTGCTATTGGCTTTGGCTGTTGATCATACTCTTGCCAGCTCAGCAGTCATGACGAATCAGTATGCAAGAACTGAACTATATGTAGTTGTCCCTTTACATACATAATAGGAATGGCCCCTGGTCCAAAAAACGCCATCTTTCATGTGTCCTCAGGGTATCATGCGCATTACACAATCATTTTGTTACTGTGCCATCACAGACCCCCTGCTACAGAAAAAAACCCAAACATGCCTATAGGGACAATAAGTTGTTGCCAATTTTCCCTCCAGCGATTTCTATCATGTGTGGATACGTAGTCCTCTCAACTGAATTCAGCATTTCTTTAGTTTCCTTCAGGGCACTGAAGGCTACAGTTTAAATTTAACTATCTACATTATAGAAACCAAGCTTCCCATAAACACAAAGTGAACTTGAATCAAATTTATGTACATAAAGAGAAGAATAAAATAATATAATATTAGTTGTGAAGGGGTGTTGAATGGATCACAATCTGTTAAGCGTTTGCAGTATAAAGCTGTTGTTGAGCATAATATTTTAAATATATGTCCATTAAAAATGGTTTCTTACTCCTGGTCTTCATTGCCTGACCTGCATATTTTAGTTGTTTCACTGCTTCAACACACCTGGGTTGGATTAATGGCTCATGAAGAGGCTTGCAAAAAGACTTGACACCCTGTTGAGGAGAGTCATTTATTTGAATGCATTAGTGTGTTAGAACAGGGAAACAATCAAGGGTGCATTCACACCAGCTTTTTTTTTTGTTTGTTTTTTTAAATTGGAGTCCTAGTCCGTTTGCTTGGAAAGTCCGCTTTGTTTGGGAATTGTGAATGGGCAAACGCACTTGATTTAGATAAAAAAAATGTTCCGATAGAAATGTTCTCAATCCCAGACCGCTATGATCGGATGCAGCTCGACATTTTGCCCGTTATGTGGTAGAAAAGGAAGTTGTCCTGCATTAACCAATGGGGGAACGAGCTGCCGTCTTCATTGTGTCTTGTCTTCTCCTCCAGTAATTCTTGGTGCAGCACTGCCTCTAGCGGAGAGTGGACTATGTTAATCAAAAGGTCTGATTCGTTTGAGGAGTGCTGCATGAACTCAAACTCGGTGTCTAGCGGACTATCTTGTTGTAAGTGCACCGCAAAACACACAGGACCAATGAGGACTGAATAAGTCCAAAATAAACAAGATTGTCATGTTTTCTCCAAAGATGCCTTCTTATCCTACTGTAATATCATAAGGGTGTTTTTACATGGGACTCAAGTCTGTATTTGGCCACGGTATTTGCTCAAAATCCACTTATTTCATGCCATGTGAACACAGTCTGGGCCGTGGTAGGGAAAGTTCCGAGAAACCTTTCTTGGAGGTAGTATTGGAGTCCAGGTACGAGTGGATATGAATCATGTGAACACAAGCCGGACCCTGGCCGTACTCAAGACCATAGTCACATGCTCCAGACGGAAATGACGACACCGCCAACGGAAGTTACCAAATCACCACGCAACCAAAAACAGACCAAAACAACGTGACGAATTTGTGACCGGGTAACTCGCTGGATGAGCAAGGCATCGTCTTCAGTATCTTGATTTGAACGGGTCATCATACTGATTAACAACGCTATTTTTGCATTCATTGTTGCCAGCGAGTTCTTCCAATGTTTGTTGTCATTCTAGGCAGTCGTTTGTTTCATGGTGTAGGTACTTCTCACTTCCTTGTTTGTTGGATAGCTACAGAATTCTTTGTATAACGCTGCCTGCTATTTTGATGCAGTCAGTCATGTAAAAAACCACTTGAGTCCAGTATGGGCTGAGACCAGCTCCATGTGAACAGAAAAAAATAGCATTTTTCTCATGGCGTTTTCTGGCACGGCCACACACAAAAAAAAAACTCCCTAAGACTTTAATCATTCATCCTTTCTAAAAACAGAAAATAGGTCCAAACACTTACTGCAAGAGCTTTAGACAGCCTTGTGCGGAAATCATTGAGAACAATTGTGACAATATCCTGATGAGGGATGTATGCGTAGCCTGCTTTGAGGTACACTTTCCTTGTTCGCACCAGATCAAGGGCATCTTGAAATGGAACCTGAAAAAGAGCATGTCAAAAAGGAAAAACAAATATCTAATCAATGTTAAACAAATAAATAAAAAAGTGAATGCATGCATGGTGAGTGTCAGGTTTAAAAGGCCCTCCTTTTCCTGTTTGATCCCAAGATTTATATTCTCTCAATGTAAATTAAAAATCAATACGCAGAAGTAATTTGGCTATTTAATCATCAATGGTAAATTAGACTACAAGAAGGAATAAGTCTAAAAATACTTTCTAAACTACCAAAATAAGTATCCTTCACTCCAACAGTTGCTAAAAAAAGAGTTTTCTGAAATGTGTTTGACATAAGTATCAGAATACAGAAAACATTTTTTGTGAAGTCTGATAGTTTAATTCAATACAGCTGGGATTGATTTGCATTTTATTATTCTATTTTTAAGCTAGTGGATCAAACACAGCGTATCAACGTTTCTGACAGGAGTGAATGTCAGTGTAATTCTTTAGCAGTAAGGGGAGAAACACAAATGCTGAGTGGTAATCCAGCATTTGAAAGAGAATAAATTATGCTGATATCTGTATCTGGGAAGGTACAGCTCTGAAGGAAGGGGAGAAATAAAACTAAGCAGTCAAATCAGTTTCAATTCAAAGTACAGCAGTGTCCGCAGTTTCACTGCCCTGTTTGACTAGTAGCTTACTGCAGGACAGTAATCAAAAGTTACCAGAAATAAAAAATGTCTTGTTTTGTTTGTTTTTTCAAACATTTATTTACTTGGGAAAAAGGTGAATTTCTTCTCATGTTAATTTTACCGCTGCCGTTTGGCACTAAGCAACTGTGAAAGCCTGATGTGTGAAAACAACCAAATTATCCAAAAGGAGGCTTCAAGCAATCTTTAAACCTGTCACAGATTAAATCAAAATGGCTGTAAAGGGAAAATTCATCAATTTAGCATTATACAAAACATTTAACTTAACATACATCTACATGCCTTGCTTAAGCAACTTCAGTTTACTATGTGTATACACAATGATTTAACAATTAAAAAAAGTTGGTTAATATTGTATATAAACTAGGGGTGTAACGGTTCACAGGGATGTATAGAACCGTTTCGGTTCACCTGTTCAGTTCGGTCCACTTGCGTAACGTTTCGGTTTATTTTTTTCATTAAATAATATACATTTATCATTAGCGTGATATTAAGCGCAGCGGAAGAAAGTTCCTAGTCGAGTTTCCACACGGACGCTATTGAGTGACAAACAGTAGAGCTGCACGAGATACAAGCCGTTTCTCCATATCTATGCCATTTCTCAATTACAAGTTAGCAGAGAACGTTCTTGAAGACTTGATGAATTCGGGCTTGATAAGAATAAAAGAATGGACTTCGGAAAAAAGCAAGTCTTTCTGTTAAAGGGATAGTTCGGGATTTTTGACATAGGGCCTCATTTCCTAGTTATCCAGAGTGTTGTTGATGTCT
>JAPMNP010628621.1:0-11294 GCA_029874935.1 Atherina boyeri
TGTGTGTGTGTGTGTGTGTGTGTGTGTGTGTGTGTGTGTGTGTGTGTGTGTGTGTGTGCGCGCGCGCGTGCGTGTGTTTGTGTGTGTGCATGCATGCGTGCGTGTGTGTGTGCGTGTGTGTGTGTGTGCGCGTGCGTGCGTGTTTGTTTGTGTGTTTGTGTGTGCATAGGATATGGATACAAACACACAGGTGTGTCTTTTTTCCTGTATAGACATGTTGGACAATTCTTCAAAAAACTCATAACAAGATGTCAAGACACCAGTGTGCCGCATGCTGTGGACATACTGTACGTCCATCTTGTTTATGTTTTGTATTTCAGATTGCACTTAGACTGTGTAATCTAATGCCTTGATCCAATGCACTGGTTGATATGGCAACTGCACCCTACTTGACAAAAAACAATTTTTCTCCGTCCACCTGTTGACAAGGGAAAAAAAAACAGATTGGAGACATAAGAAGGGAAGTGCTGGCGGCATGAAAACCGTCATTTGCCAGACTACAAAACATTTAAAGTGGCACAAAAGCAATATTTTTTCTCCCTGTCAATAACTCAATACTTACAAGATGAAACCAACGTCTTGAGGGGGATGTTTGGAGCAGTGACGGGGAATTCATATCCTGTCTGACAAAATGCCTGCACCGATCAGCACTCCCTCTTATTACCCCGTCTCTTTGCAAAAAGCTTGATATATCCGTAAGTGATTCCATGTGGTGTATAGAACAGAGGTCGTATTGGGGATTAGGGGCAGGAATATTCAGTTTGAATCTGTGTCACATTCGAGAAAGAGCGAGCAACTAATGACCACTCACACTCAGTTTTCTTGGTTCTGAGATCAGAGGAGAGAAAATACATCAGGCTGGATGTCAAAGCTGCTGCATGTCTGCTGCTGCTGGGATTTTCTTTGCTTTTCTCAGCTCTCTGAGATGAACAGTGATGGAATCACTGCATAGCAGCTTTACGTGCTGTCTTTCCATTTCAAAACATGTCAATGACTTGCTCATATTGGTCGTGCGCTCCATTAGGTTTAAAGAGTTGAATTTCTCTTGAGACCACGTTTTAGCTTTCTTGGAATTAAGTTATATTTGTTTTTAATAGTGGTATAGGCTTTTAGGGATTTGATATAAACAACATTAATTTGATTAAACCAGGATAAGAGTTAACCGTAACTTTCCACATAAAAAACGAGTCTAAAAGTTTTCAGAATATAGTTTGTGATTGTTTAGCTGTTTTCTTTATTCACAGACAAGCTGCTTTTGCTGTTTTAAGAACATTTGGAAGGCATTTTCTTTTTGCTTTTTTTTTCTAAAGATTTCAATGTTTTTAAATCCCTTTCCTGGCACACGTCAGTTGTTAAGGGCTAATAAGAATTTTCAATAATAGCCAAGTCAGGATCAAGTGTAGCTGTTTGTATTCAAAGGTTCTGAAATGTTAATGCAATTGTCTGGTGGCGTGTGTTTGCGTGTGCATGTGATGCTCCACAGAGGCTCAGTGTCATCCTCTCAATGTGGACCAGGCTTGTAGCTTTTCGGATTTTGCCTTAAACGCTGTAAATCTGAGATTAAGTGTTCCTCCATCAGAGCACAAGGTCTCAACAGGGAAGGCTATTGGAATGCGTCATCAATAATCTCAATAGTCCTGTAATGCCTTTTGGTCATACATTTTCAGAGTTGTCAATGCCAGTTAAGGTTTTTGCCACCCCACTAAACTAACCCATACCACAGCTCTCCTTATCCTCTTTAATCCAACACAGCACATCTCATTTATTGCTTCTTAATGTCACTCCTTTTGCAGTTTGGACAGGGTCTGCCCTGCTGCTGGAGAGTGGAAAAGGCAGTAAAGCTTTGTAGCAGCAGAAGTGGGTTACACCTGGTTTTATTGAGGAGTGAAGTTCAGGTTTGAAGCACAGAGATGAGTGCAGTACAGCGGTGTGAGAGTTTCCCTCGACATTGTCTGACCCTGAATGAGCTGGGCTGCGTTCATTATTGATTGAGGTTGATTATTACTTAACCACAGACCTTGATTTAACCGAGGTATTAAGTATTAAGTAAAGGGCTCAGTAAATATGGTTCTGCTGGAGAAATATGACTGAATAATAATGCGGCTCTGGATGCAGGCCACAGTTTGACATAAACCTCCTAATTAATTTGTATTACAGCAGTATTTTTTTTCTTGTGGTAATTGAGTTTAAATGGAATCATAACATGATGGTGTGATTTTCTTTTAATCTTTTAATTCCACATGTTTCTATTCCACGTGTTTCTCTTGTGATTCATGGTTAGCAGGTCCCATTGTTCCAATCCCCTGTAACAACAATTGGTGACAAATTTGGCTACTTTATTGATTGGCTCAGTGTTGCAAGCAAACCTAAGAACAGTCTGAAATGCTCTGATGCTTAGCGGTGCTTTCCAGGCAATAAGATTGGCCACTGTTTAATCAGTTGGTGTATATCTTTGTCTGTAGAGGAACAAAGTCATTTATTTTGGATATGTCTGCTTTTTGTTGTTATGGTGTTGATACATGCAATCCTATCCTTTGTGGATTGTAGCAATTAGCCAGAACATGAAAACTATTATGTAAGTGTGTCTTAAACAGATTTGACCCACTGGATCATGGACAAAGGACCTCTCTGGGCATGCTAAGGTGATAGCCTCTAAGATGGTCGCTAGGGATGGGACGAAATATCGTTTGGCGAAATATCGCGATACAAAACGTGATGATATGCATTGAGTTTGAAAAAATGGATCGCCAAAAAAAAATATATATGTATATATATTTTTTTCAATTTATAAGATTTTTAAAGTTTTAAATGTTAATTTAGATATGTTATTTTTTTAAGGAAGAATCAATCCTAGGCCAGGGCCGTGACTTGAAGAGGCTGAGATAACTTAACCTAGGATTAGAGCAGCACCAAGGGAGGGTTCTTGTTTGGGTTTCCCTGGCAACTGAAACTAAAATAAATAAGTTGTAATCACGCAGTAATATTTTTCTTTTTTTGATATTGTATCGTATATCGTGACATATCGTATCGTGACCCTGGCATATCGAGTTGCATCGTATTGTCAGTTTAAGTGTGTCGTCCCATCCCTAATGGTCGCAGTTGTGTTCAACTTTAAGGGTATGTTTTATTCACTCCACTGAATGATAATAAAAGCAAACTCCCACTGATGAATTTAAATTTTAACAAAACATAATCTATTTGTTTGTGGTCCTTGTGAAGACTTTCACATATCACAAGTGCCTAAATCAGAACAACTTGAGTGGAAGAGAAAAGGGTTGCTATGGAAAGGATCAGGGTTTTGTAATGATTTCTCACTACGCACTATAACACCTGAGGTTTAGTTGCAGCAGCTGAACATGCTCTTTTACTTTGTTTGCAGTCTACAATCCAAGGCTCTCAGACTCCCAGAAGGAGGGTTCAAGGTGGAACAGGCTGCTCATCTTTAATTTTCCCAATATTTTCTAATTAAAGGGAGAACACCTGTGCCAGCCCACAGTCAGTTACATTCATTCACGCTCTGGTACATACAGAAATCTATTTCTGGTACGTATAGAAATAGATAGTAAGTAGCACAAACTCTCTGTATTTTTACATAGCAGTCTGAATTCAGCAAATGATTTTGACTAAGTTGTCACTTACAACATACTCACTGAAAGAGTCCTTGTTTTATCCACTTTCATCCACTCATGAACTCACTTCTTTGATCTTAAGGCTACTCCTGACCCTCGGATGTGAGTGTTTTCTTTGTCCACAGAGTAGGTTAAAGTGTGAAGGTTACTCACATTGAATCTGACAGGAGTTAGAGGGCTGCAGGGAACACACTTTTGCTTATCTTTCTTGTGTTTTTTTAATCCTCATCAGGTCGTGCTGTCAATTCTTGGCTCATTCCTGGACTCATCACCGACTCAAAGCGTATAACTACACGATTAAGTCTGATCAGCAATGTCTCAGCAAAAGGTTTTGGCCATGCTGTCTGAATTGACGATTCCCTTCTTGAGCTCCCCACAGGGATCCAACTTCTAATTGACCTCACCTCCCTCCTCTAAATGTTGTAATGATCAAAGGAAGAGAAGTCTTTTTGAGGCAGTCAGCAGAAATCACAAGAGTCCAGAGTTCAGGCCACACAATTGAATCAAGTTCCTTTGAAGTCACGTTATTACATACAGGCTATTTCTGGATGGGACTTTAGCCATGCATGAACATGAACAAGCAAATATAGTACATGCCAGGCACAGAGTAGGACCATGCTCTTAATGCTAATTTTATCATGATCTGAGATACATTAATGTACACCCGAAGCAAATTCCAGCATGATACGATAGGATGTAGCGTAAAATACTTCACTTAAGATTTTTGTTTACTTTTTCTTCTAAATAATCAATGCAAAGAAAATGTAATTAATCAAAAGTTATATTAAAGATTAGAAAAAAACTGCCAGTGATGAGAACAGCATATTTTTTGCAAATCCCTCTGAATATATTGTTTTCTCTTTTTTTTTAATCACTTCTCTCATCTATTGAAGTTGGAATTCCATGGATACTTTCTGTCTGAATCTCATCTGGAGAAAACCACAATTGCATCTCAAAGTTGCTGTTTGGAATTAAACTGACACCCTCCCTCATAGATTTTCCTTTTTATGGATGCTCCACAGGTTCTCAATATGGGTTGAGGTCAGGGTATGATTAGTTTTTCTTCCTCTACACCAATAGCAGCCAAAGATTTGGTGGTATTTTTTCCTGCTGTCTCGCATGGAAATGATTTCACAGCAGAAAGCACAGTTCTTCTTTTTATACCATGGCAGGAAGTGGTAGGAAAATGCATGTACCCTTGTGGAGGCCATTTTGACACCCTCAGTCATCCTAAAGGGGCCTACTACCTCACTCCCCATTATTTCAGCCCCATATCACTCCATCACCACCTCAGCCTTCTTGGGACATTGCGACTGTAGAACTCCACCCATCTGAACCTTCCAGTCTAACACAACATTCATCAGTTGATATAACTGTTTGAAAATTAGTCTTCATGTATTTTTGAGCCTCCTGAAAACATCTCTCTTTGTGAGCATTGGTTAAGGGTGGCTGATATTCAGCTATACGCACAATTGGAAGCCTCTGTAGTATCCAGCATGGAGAGGTTCTTGGGATTCCATATTCACCAGCAGCTTCAAATACCTGCTTGCGGCTGATCAGTGGCTTTTTAACAACAACTCTCTTAATATAATGTATTTGCTTGACAGACTCTCCTTATGCATTTATCTGTATAGACCTGTTAGCTCCCTGAATCACAAATAATTGTTTAACAGTTGAGTAGGGATGTGCGGATCGATACTAAAATATTGATACAACTGAATCTAGCTCGTTATGTTCAGGAATCGATTTTCATGTTAGAAAATTAACATTGTAGTGATTTGGTGAAAATAAGTAGTTTTTCATGAGCTGGATTGCAGTGGACAGAAATTATAATATCAGGATCTTGTCTAAATTATACCCAGTTTATAGGAACTACTTTTCCTTCTGCCAGTCGTAGTATATCTCATTAAAAACTCAGTAAATCAGCCATTGTGGGGTTTTGAGAAATAAAGAAACAACTGAAAAGAATTTGACAGTTTAGACAGATAATAATATTAACAAAATTTTATTATACTGTATAAGTGATGACAGACATGCTATTGTGGTATTTATATATTTATTGATATATTTTATTGTTGATTTCAGTTTGAATCCTAACATATTTTATAAAATTCCTTTTTCTTTAATGTTGCCTGCTTTGAAAATGATTTTCCAAACACATTAAGTTTTTTGTACAAAGTATCAGTATCGGATCCGAATTGCCGATACTACCTTGAATTTTATTTTGTATTGGATTGAAAATAAAATAAATGGTATCACACATCAGTGATCATTCAGTGATTTACTTGAGTTTTTGTGAAATGTCCAATGTCCAATTGGACATTGGACCAATTCTTTCACAAGTCATTTCACTATTTCACACTTTTCATTTGCTGATAGATCTTTCTTTTCCCCCACGGTACACAGAAACTATGACTTCCTTAATAACATGGAACAACCTCCTTAGCTTAATTTTGATTAAACTCTCCTGGCACACTTAACAAACCTGTCTGAGATTATCATCAGTGATCTAATCAGACAGGGAAAAAAACACAAGCAAAATTGTCCACAGAAGAACTAAAACCCAAATACTGAAATCCTACTTGCATTCAGTACAGAGTGTGTATGGAGGACGGCATATTGTAAAGTAATTATATAATAAGTATAAGTATAAGGTGCTTATTATATTTCACACAATGTATACTTTTTGATTTCTAAAAACTCTTGACTCTCACAAATAAACATTTTCACAAGCCCTTTGGCGCAAACAACTAAAGTTCTGACTAAATGACAAAATGAAATATAACCAGCTCCAACTCACTTAGTTCAGCTGCACTTTAATAACACCTCTGACACACATAAACAAGTTAGAGATGCTCAGAATTGACAATAAAGCATTCCGAAATGGGCTCTAACCACTGCCCAAAGACACATATTTGTCACACCTGTAGAAATAATGAACAGAAAAGAGTGGATCTGTTTTTATTTGAACAATAAAGTGAGGAATGAAAAAAACTTGCAATATGCTCCATAATCTTCTCCGGGGGTCTTCACATCGATAAACTACCACTATTTTGGTGAAACTACTTAAGTTGGTCAGTTTTGGGCTATGTTTGTATAGGCATTCACNAATGTAAAACTGTTGGCTAACATTCAGCCCTTCCTTCATTATGATGAGAGATGTGTTTTTGTTTGCGGTTGGTTTGTCATAATTCTTATTGATAGATAAAAAGGACCTCTGTAAAAGCAAAATATAAGTAAACCAGATCCAAGTGCATTGATGAAAATCCCAGAATCTATTTGTCCCTGCCATGAAAGCTTCATCGCAAAGGACAAGATATATCCAGACAAGTGCAACCTTTTCATCACCCAATGTAACATGGCCAAAAGAGGGAGAAGGATTTTTACTCTTCATCAACAGAAAAATGGATTACTTGCCTGGCAGTTCTTCAGCTTTTCACATAAACAGAGCAAAATTAGCCATAGCAACCTGTTAAGGCTCCAACTTCAATCTTTTGCTGCTAAACACAGATGACCCTGCAAAGAAAAGAAAAAGCTGTTTTCGTAGTCGCTATTGTTTTAATTGAATTTTGCACTTATTTCCACTTTACACATATTCTGTCTCTAGAGATTACTCATTGCAGTGTAAATGTTAAAATTCAGCTCTTCTTGTTTTCTAAATACTTGCTCTCTCTTGCTGTGTTGCACCGCTTTTCCAAATCTTTTTCTTTTCCTATAATTTCTTTCATCGTGTAACTCCCTTTTTTTTATAAAGATTAGTTCTGGGGTTGATTTTCCCTGAGGATTGTGTGCAATACAAACACAGTCAGGGGTCTTACTTGGAGGTTATTTCTGCTTGTATCAGATAATCACATAATGAATTGTTGCTAATCAATTTAAGTTTGGGGGTTATTTTCCTCTTTCTTTTTGTCTCCCTGCCTCAAGTTTGTAAAATGCTGCCAGTCTATTTTGGATCAGCAGCCTGCATAAACATCTAAGAGTCTTTCTGCTTATGCGGGATAATAAAGGAGTGATATTGTGCCATAAGCTTTTCCGAAGTGATTATGGATTCATTTAGAAATACATACAGGAAACAACATTCTTTCTTTTCAAACAGATAGCTTGTGTGTTGGGCAGGCAAACCCACTTACATTAACTTTAATACTTTTACACACTTTGACGCGATTTAACAGCACTCTGTGCAGATGTTTAAGGGGGCTTCGCAAAGAGATTTTACAAGATTTCACCCTGCAACTCAGCCCCTCTCATGTAGTCATTATTGTGTTGTTGAAAGCTGAGCCAATATTTGCCCTGGGTTATTTACCTCATTGTAATATTCATGAGATCTCAACCTTGCTGTGTGTGCTATGGTTTGCGGCCCTTTAGCTGACTTAAAAGATGCAGAATCTCTCTAAATAAAAACCAATGCACAAAAATTGTAGAAAAACAAACATTTTTAACACATGGCAAAACAGACTTATTGTAAGTGGCTTTTTCTATTTTCAATTGGCAGTTAGATAATCTAATGTCACAGAGGGGTTAAAAAATCAGATTGTTCTTGCGTAAATCCTGCCAAAGGGTAAAACCGTGTCCTTTAGGGTGGGAAATGGGTTGTGATTTATGAACAGATCATGCAGCCATTCGGTATGGGCTATTATCCTGCATATGATTATCATTATTCTCTTTTGCCTGTTAATCATGGCAATCTCTCAGGGTATGTTGGCAAGGTGATCACATTTAATCTGGCTGTGTAAAGACCACTCCACAGAGGTTGTTTTATCACTTAGAAGAGGAGGCTTGCATTATCCAAATGAAAAACAAGCTAGAGAAGAGGCTGATTTGTCACAGGGTGATTAGACCTTTCTCTGGCACTCCTCTTTGCTCATACAGGAGTCCTTCAAGGGCATGGTGAGACACAGAGCTGCCCAGTGTGTGAAAACCAGTGTTTTATTTTCCAAAGTTAGACAGAAAGAGCTAAAAAAAATCTTCCAACCACTGATTGCTTTAAGTTTTAGAAAGGAATACCATGCAACATCTGTAACTGCAAAGGCATCTTTGCTTTTATTTAAGGACACAAAATTGTTCTCAAAGCATTATCACAAACAAAGTTAGTCTCTTTTGAGATGAATGATGCTTTTGTAGACACTCTTAAATGAGGAGCTTGAGGCAGCAGAGTGAAAGCTATCAAACAAACAACTCAGTTGGTGTCGGGCATCAAATCAAAACAAGAGACATAAAACAAATGACAGAGAAAAGTGAAGGGAGACAGTCTTCTATACTGATTTATGAATTCTACAGAGCCGTCAACACATCAGTGTGACAGGATCAAACTTGTTTTGACACAGACTTTGATTTAACCTTTATTTTTTCTTTGTTGGGTCGTAGCTGTGGAGAAATGCAACTCATTGCTGATGCTTGTATATTATTTTTGTGTGAATTTTCTTATTAGCTCAGCTTGTAGGATGAGGACATGATTGCACAGTGAAACAGGACAAGTTGCCAGGTTGCATACCGCATAGGGCTCCTCAGTCATTTTACCCCAGGGGGGCCCACGCTTGCATAATCCATTAAATATATCAAGTTGGAGGGGGTCATTCTTCTCCCTGGAGCAATCACAAGCTCAGCCTCACTAATTAGTCCTTGTCCTTGCCCCCCCCCATTGCTCAACAAAGCTGCTATCATCCCCATTTCCCAGTTTTCTATGCAAAATGGCTCACATGAGGCTCAGGAGTGATACAGGTTTGTGTTTAGTTTTTTTTATGTTTGCAAACAGCTTTAACTCTTCCTCTAAGCCATGCCTGATCCAAGTTGCCAAGTTTCTGCAAGTCCTACAAGTGTTGGACTGCAGCAAATGAGCAAACAGACACTCTATGCAGCAGGATTTCTGAAGTATCACATAATGAGTCATCCATATGCCTTTAGCTGCCAGTTTTGACTCATGAAGCAAAGCAAATGCTTCTAAAATCCATTTTGACATCTGTGGATGATTTGGCTGTCAGCAGGAATACAGATACAGGATAATGTTGCAACTTAAGCGCAAGAAGATTCAAGTCATTGAAATTCTTTGAATAATTTGACTGATGGCTTAACAGTTACAAAGTAATTTGGGAGAAGTTAGCATTTTATTCAATTGTAAATCAAGCACTTTTGAACTTTGAAAATGTCATTTAAAGATCATCAACATAGTGGAAGGTAGCCAATTTCTTTTTTCATCATAAACAAAACAGTTATTCAATTGCTGGTAAACCATTCATTGAGGAATCAATAATATAGCAATTGTTTTGTTATTTTCAGTCACGGTATTTAGCATCCCGTCTGTGACCTTTTCACCCGAATAACCACACAGCGACCCCTGCAGAGAATGGGCAAGGATGATAATATCTTCCCCCGAGGGAAGCTTGGACTAAGAGGATATGGGGTCGATGCTGGCTGGGTGTGGGAGCTTATGAAACTCTTTATGCAGCATCTCCAGCAGTGCTTCCAGATGAGCAGTGCAGCAGCAGGCAGAATTATGGGATGAGCAGAACACTGGGGGCCCTATTACAAAACACGCACTATGCACTTCTACAGTCTGCCTGACAAGCTTCAGATTTTTTTTTGTTTCTGTGAAAGCTATTGAGAAATTCTAAATGTATTAAACAGTATGTGTAAGAGGTGAATGATATCAGATGAAATGAAGAAGTTAAAATGCAGTGAAGTACGTAATTTACTCAGCTCAAATTAAAAAGGTTTAAAATAAAAGCATATAAAGTCAAAGAATTCAGGATCTTAATGAAGTGCTGTATTTTAGGATTGTTATACCAATTTCACCCCCCCACCTTCTAGCTTGTTAGCCCTTTAAAAAACATTATTTTGCTGGAGTTGAATGCAAATAAACACAGATTGTTGTTGCAGATTTTTTTCTGCCAAATTAATAATCTCACTTCTCATCACTTTGTCTTATTGTTGAATAATTTTGGCAGCTACAGCAGTTTAAA
Organism: Atherina boyeri; assembly: GCA_029874935.1. Taxonomy (NCBI): domain Eukaryota; kingdom Metazoa; phylum Chordata; class Actinopteri; order Atheriniformes; family Atherinidae; genus Atherina; species Atherina boyeri. The sequence continues at coordinate 10,586 of JAPMNP010628621.1, forward strand.
TTAAGGATCAACAATCTGATTCTGTGACATATTAGGAATGTCTCGCAGACTCAATGTGCCGACTCATTTGCATAAAACATGGCAGCCACGTCACATCTGAAAGCCATTCTTCTTTTTATGTTTGTTTGTTGTTTGTTTGTTTTTTTGACAGAATATAACTGTATTCTGTGCTAGTTGCCACATCATTGTGAAAATGTTGCTTGTTTTGGAAAAATAAAAATGACAAATGAAAATAACTTTCTGCAACATGTAAAAGTTAGCCAACAGCTTCTTGTCATCACTGCTGCCTTCCCACACACACATTGACAATGGTGAACTGCCAGTTAGCTGAAAAAGTAGGCAGGCAGAATGCAACACTGGCAAAGAGGACAACACATAGAAAATACACGAGAACCAGCTGTTCAGATGTGCCCGATGGTCAGTTGTCGACTTGGTGTGTAATAGACTCTACACTACGTGGACAGAAATGAGCACAGAGGCAGCATCGAGTCAATCCTAAAGTTTGCAGGAAATGATGGATGACATGGACTTCAGTGGAATTTATTTAGAATTTATTTATTTATCTGTATACCTGCTATACCTGAGCAAGCCCCTTAAAGTTTTTACTGAAACAAAAGTCCAGTATGATTAAAACGGTAACACTTTACAATAAGGTACACAAAAAAGGCTTAGTTAATAGGGAACTAACCATTAGTTCCTGATTAGTTCC
>JAPMNP010628624.1:11149-23212 GCA_029874935.1 Atherina boyeri
GGATTTAGTCAACACTTCTGCCGACTGGAACTAAACCAAATGACCTCTACTTCCTACTGTACTTCTGAATGGCAGAACATACATGCACAATTTGAATTTAGTCATGCTTTAAATGTGTGCGTACATGCATCTCTCCCATCATGAATGACACTGGTGAAGAAAGCTTCCTGCACAATTTATTTATGTGCTGCTAATGAATGCCCGCAGCATGCCTGCTGGATGGCGCTCTCATTAGCATCAGACTGTTTTTTTTTAAAATAGCTTTCAAGTATCAGAGTGTTGCAAACTAATTATGACAAGAGAAAATAACTCTGTAGCCAAGCAACCAAAACTCTCTCTGCACAGATGTTTAGTAGCAAAGCTATTATTTCATTAAGTTATGTACCATCTATTGACTTTTTTATTAGAGTTGTGTTTGCCATAAAAACTGGATAGTCTGCTGTGTAAGCAATTAATCATGCAAACATTGATATTAGGCCTGTGTTGAAAAAAAAATCGATTTTTCGATTCTGAATCGATTTTTATATTAATTTCTAACTCAGAGGATTAATTTTTTTCTTCTTTTTTTTTTAAATAGGCCTCTTTTTTTCCTGTGAACTTTCTGCATCATTAAATTCACGCATAAAAAACACCATTTAGACTCAAACATCTGGGAAAAAAATGCTTTTTCAAAAAACGCATTTCAAAATATTGAAGATCGGATCGAATCAAATAATGATAATCGATTCAAGATCTTGAGAATCAGAATCGAATCTATTCTGAAAATTTGAATCGATACCCAGCCCTAATCGATATGATACATGATAACATGTTAATGAGTAACTCATAGCAATTCAGCCTTAGCTACCCATTTTAACAGCTTAAATAAAGATCTTAACATGCCATACTAGCTTTTAATTGATGTTTTCCTAGTGTTGTCTTAATCCATTTATTAGTCTTTTCGTTGTTTCTTTTAAAGTCATCCTTTTCTTTATTCACATAATTATGCAAAAGTTCAGTAATAATTTAAAACTTGAATTCAAAATGTATTACTTTAAAAACACACAAAATTACATTGCAAGTTCACCATTTTAAATGTGATGTAGCTGTGACACTATGGTGTCAGAACCGAAACCTAATCACCTAATGTACACTGAGTTATTAACAGCTTTAGAAGTCACAGAGCCAGGAAACATGTATCTGCATTTTGACAATGCTGGCAAGTTCATAAGGTTCAGTCACTAGGTTACACCATCCACATATAGAATTTTGCTACAGCTGTCGTGATCGCTCATTTCAACAGCTATACAATTAGACCACTGGATTAACACACACAAGCTAAAGTGCATCTTTCACCCATCTAGGCCTGAGTCAAAAGCAGTGAGTCAGCACAGAGAGACAATCAGATGATCCAGATGATTGAACAGTTCTTAATTCAGGAAAAAATAAACATGCTGGGAGAGGAAAAAAAAGGTAAATAAACTGCATTTCTACAACACTTTCCTAATCTTTTTTGACCTGAGAAAGAGCTTTGACAGTACAAGACATATTCACACACACACATATACACAGTATCAATATACATTCTACTACATGGTGCACATTTATCCCACATTTACACACGACAAGAACATCAGAAGCAAAGTGAGTTTCAGTATCTAGCTCAAGGACATTTGGACATCTGGACAGGAGGAGCCAGGGACCTCACCACTCAGAGAAAAAGAGTGGAAGTTATGGCTCATTCACAAAGAAGGAGATCACAATAATCCAATAAGAGGATGGCAAATGGTCATGTGATACAGCGGTAGCTAGGGAGAAGTAAACAGGTCAGGGAGGGGAATTAGACGCGAATGCCTTAATATTGAGAGACTCAATTTATAAAAACACACAGACAGCTACTGTCACATGACCTAACTGCCACAGCTGGCCAGCGCCCGTTGCTGCTTCATTCAGATCTTGATTGACTGAGCCCAAGCTGTCACACAACTGTGCTCAGATAAGCTGAGAATCAAACAACCTGTTCATTTCCATCCAGATCTGCAACACAGATTTTTTGTTGTACTGCTTTGAGTTGAACACCTTCTTCTGTTCGCAGCTTGGTATTATTTCTGCCAGTGCCAACATATCCAACTTCTGTTTGAGCAAGAAGCTTAAGAAAACCTTCTGGTTATGACATTCCTAAACAAAAGTCTTTGCCAGATTTTAAGCAAAATGTTAAGTAAATGACGCAGAGATGCCTTTGCGCTCGGATAATAGGTCATATTTGCGCAGATAAAAATGGGTTCAAACTGAATCTGTATTGTGTATACAAAAGAGATTGTAATGACCTACTTTTCTGTATTGGTTATGATATGAGGCATGTGCACGAGTGGGTTATTTTGAGTCATTTATTTTAGATTTGTCTGTATATTTTCAATGTACTGCTTAAAACAGAGGTTGTCATCACTACATTACAAAAAAAGAAAAGAATAAATTCTGCATTAACTTCTAGTGACACCTAATGTAACACTTTTTTCACTTTCCATCCTGAAACTGTCCTGAGTCTTGCCAGCAGGGCTGCCTGTCACTTTAAAACCTCTGGCTTAAGATAACAAAAATGTCCCAGTAGACAGGAGAAGCCAAATAACACACCCAAAAGACCGCAGATAATCCTTTACATACCTGGAAGGTGCCACACCTACAAGGTTGGGACCCAGTCCTCTGAACAGCGAACGGGGTCCCTCTTTTTCTAGAATTAGCCTGCAAAGAAAGCAAACATTTCAATTTATACTAATCATTCATCATAATAAAGCAGCAAGAAGACCATCCTTTATCTCAATCAAGCATTGGCCAAATGATCATGTAAATGATTACAAGGTAGCTTCAAGTCTCTTTTCATGTTTATTTAAAAACATGATTAAAGATAAGAAATCCCCTGATATGCTGTATGATCACTAGAAACACAGTGCTGACACTTCACAGGGTTGTTCAAGAGATAAAATGGGAAATGGAAAATAAATTGCATGAATAGTAGAGACAGCTTTTATTTAGCACAACTTTCATTTGTGGTTTCGTTTACTGTATATGCAGCGTGGAAGCCCTATCCACATGGGCCAGCACTCTAGACACTCTTAGGCATACTGCCAGAGCCTGACATTCGACACGGCCTGCCAGTACACACGGGGTCACCATCAACACACTGCAAGGCCCAGAATAAATGAGTTGACACGTGTCTTCACCCTGCCTGTGTTTACAGTGGCGTTATCAGGGCAGCTCACGTGTTTTCCTTTAGTGAGTTCAAAGATTGTTCATCTGTTTCTTAACCAACACTAATACCCTGATTCATCAGAATGCCTTCACTTTTACTGACTGCTCATTTTCACAAAGCGATACAAATACGTCATAAAAAAGTATGACGACATTCTGAAATGAGATAAAACATCCAAATTGCACAAAAACTGTCCTCATTGTCCTGTGCTAAAGTTGTCTTTTAAGTTTAATTAAATTCTTATAATAGTGGAAATCCAGTTCTAATTAAACTTAAAAAAAAGGAGCTTGGATCTTTCTTGGAAAAGTTATATAGTGGTATTTGGCTCTGATTGTGGATTTGTGCAAAGCTTTTTTTCATAGTTAAACACCTAAACTAAAATAACATACAAGTATGCAAGAAAACCGGTTGATATAGATTATGTACAGAGTGAAGAATGTGGGTGTTAGCAACAGTCACAAAAACTCAAATCATTAACCTCTTCTACAACAAGTATCTAGGTCTGCATCTCACTGCATACTGACCCACTTTGGCTTGTGTGTCAGTTATCTCCTTTCCTTTCCTCTCCTTTGATCCCTTTCCTCCTCTGCCCTGCTCCACTCCGTTTCATTTCTATAACTAGCTGTTCATCTCAAGGACAATACAAGAAATTGGTTTATGTTGGCACAAAACAAGTATTGAGCACCAAAACAAGCCCAGATTAAACACAAATCTTTCAAAACAGGACATTTTGTCCACTGTTATGAAACAAAATCCTGAAGGAAACAAGGCCCAACAAAGCAAACGTACCAATTATTCCAACTACTGGTGTGAACAAATGTCTTTTTGTCAAAACAATGTTCAAATGCAAATTCCAGTGAATCCCTTTAGTGAAAAATAGGGTTTTCCTCTTAACTATTAGACTGTTAGTTCCGCATTTTTCTGTATATCCTGCCAAATCTCAATTTTATTTTAACCCATTAGTGGCTGAGGTCTCCTTCAAGCATAAATGAGCGTATGCTCCGATGTTGTGCCAGACCATATGGGGATAAAAAGCTTCCTTTTTCTTTTCTTTTTTAATGTAGCAGCAATTTGCAACAGGTTCTTAATTTGCACAATGGCAATGGAAAATTCCACACAGCAGCTTGTGAATTATGCAATATGTCCAACACTGTGACATGCTCAGTGTCACTCACAGAAGGAGCTTGCCAAAAAACAAAAGTAGATCTTTGTAGCTAAGCTACACCGCATATTTACTTAAAAGCTTGTAATCCCAAGGTGATCAGCATTAACTATAAAAAATATCCTGCCACAGCAGCTTTCAGCTGTTTTTAAGTGATGTACAAATATACCTGAATTTCCCTACACTCTCACTTCATATTTCAGATAACCTTCCATTGTTATGAAGAAAAAAGGGACTTGCCAATCATTTTTCCAAAGAGGAACAATTCATGTCAACTTTTGTTCGTTCCTAATAGTTGTCTCAAAAAAGCATCAAAACAGATTATTCTGTCTGTGAATCCCAGTGGTAAGAAAATGAAATCCAAAGCCAAAACATGTATCTGTTGCAACATTCAAGTGATCTGCCGAGATCTTCTCTTAGTCTCTTACAACTGCACAAGTTGCCTAGTAAAAGAAGCAATAATGGCATAAAATGAGAAGAAGGTTTGTTCATTTTTTTGACGATACAGCTTTGAGACTGATATTTGCACATCTGACTGCCACCTTTGAGCTACAAGTCCAACAAATGTCCTTCAACTTACTGAGCTCTCTTTTTATGTTTCAAACCAAAAAAGGCCCAAAAAGTCTTATTGTTGCTGGGAGCTTTGCAAATAAATCTATAAGTCAGTCAAATGTTAGAAGTTCATCATCATGAGAAAAATAGCACAATTACAGCCCAGAACAGGAAGGAGATGCAAAATGTGAAGAATGATAAGAATATGGTGGCAGAAATTAGGGATGTCATGATTATTAAACATTTGTGGACACTTGTATTTTCTTGTAAATGAAAAGGATTATAGTGAATATGCAACCATTATTAGATTATCTCAACATCAATTGCATGATTAATTGTTTATTACTTCTCTAAGTTTCAAGCAGATGTTTTAATAACGGTAAATGGAAATCATTCTCATGGTAAAGTTATGTATTTACAATCAGGCATGAAGTTTGTAAAAACAAAAAAAAAGAAAAGAAGACATAATGTTGGGTTATACACCCATCTACACACATGGAAAACCACCAACAAAAAAACAAATCACATTCATTTGTGAAAGATAGTAAAACCATCAAAAACAATACTGAAGCCACACAACAGAAAATTTCCATATAGTATTAATTTGTTAATATAGATAAATGCATTAATATATACTTCCAAACTCCATGAATGTAATAGAAAAATGATATGCATTATCTTTGTATCAGGTTGATCTACATATCAGACCCTATAGGGCAGGGGTATCAAACTCCAGTCCTCGAGGGCAAATCAAATGGATCCAACAGCTTCTTGTCAACTTCTTCACAATGACCCATTCATTTCAGTCAGGTATGCTGAAGCAGGGACACAACTCAAGCCTGCAGGATAGTAGCCCTTGAGGCCCGGAGTTTGACACCTATGCTCTAGGGTATCACAGTCATAAGCAATTCTCTGTAACTTGCCATTTTCCAAATGATCCCAAAGTCAGCCAAATACAAACATCTGGCAACTTTCTACTTACTTGAGACAGTGCAGGGGCCCTGGAGGAGAAACACGGGCAACGCTGGCTCCGTTGACGGTGCTGAGCTGGACTTCAGATATGTAGAGTGTGATGGAGGAGGACTGCAGTCTGGTCTTCACCACTTCCAGAGGACAAGTCAAAATAGCACCCACTGTACCACCACATCTAGGATGGGAAGCATAAAAAAGGAAGACAGGAGAAAGAGAGAGAGAGTACGTTCATGGATGGAAAAATAGAAAAAAAAAAGAAGGGCCTGTTTATGACAATACTGCAAAATCATACTTGAATAAACAAATTGACATCTCAAATTTAGTTTACTTATGCAATCTCTGCCAATTTTCTTCTTAAAATCAGCCTTACGACTCCTCACTGGTGTCTATTTTTTCTTTTATCCAGAAGCATGTATTGTTAGTGCATACGCACACTGATTAGCATTCTAATATTCATGAAATATGAAAACCAACAGCTGGTTTCATAATAAGCTGGCTGGAAGCTGACCGCTGTTCGGTGCAACGGTATCACTTCGCTGACTTTTGCCACATGAGAAGGTGAAAATGAGGTGTCATGAAAACAAGACTTGTTTGGCTAAATTGTTCAACCCAAACACACACTGTAAATATGAATCTGGCTGCCCACCGGTGCAGCAAAACAACTTGTGATTGTGAACTAATCAGCATGTAAACAAACTAAAGCTAATCTAATTTCAGCTCATTAATTTCAATAAATATTGCTGTATCTCTTCCACTGATATGATATATATTGGCACATTAGTGTGGCAACCCCAAGGCTACCAGATGTTGCCTGTAAACAATGCTTTTTTTCTTCCAAGCACGCGTGGATGTCTATTGAGCCCTCTGCTTTACACAAGAATATGACTTGTGTAAACAAAACTGAAAAACTATCAGAAACCCACAGAGACACCACATACATGCATTTATTGTCTTAGTAAAGCAAACTAATTTGTTCATTCAGACATATGTCCATATCCATGTCATTATTTTTGACAACGTTATAGGACAAATCATATCATATTGTACTAGGTTGGTTAAAGTATAAAAGCAGTAGCCTTAACTGTCATCCTGATAGTGAAGTTCTCCTATTACAAGTTTCTTTAGAGCAGCATCAGCTATATTTACTTTTTGAAATACCAACCCACATTCATGCTTACAGCCAGTGTTGACCCTTGGCCTACTTTCAGGGCTATGCTGCCGCATGTGCAAGTCTCAAAGTGGTTAAGGGAGGCAGCACAGAGCTGAGGCCTCTTTTCGGGGGAGAAACTGCCTATTCGATAATGTAATGCATTTCGTCTGCTCAGGTTTTAAATACATGATAAGAGAGATAACAGAAGAGTTGTGTTGTTGATTAGATCACTTATCAGAATGACAGTAGTTTGGTGCGTAGATTAAAGTCAATGTAGATGCAAATAGGAAGACAATAGGTTCAACAGAGACGTCCTGGGTAAATAAAATCTGTTCTTTTTACTTTGTGTTTACATTTTCCGTACAGGGCACGTTCTCAGGCCTATTCAGACTGAATGAGAGGATTGTTAATGATTGGTTGGTTGGTTGATTGATTGATAATCTAATGAGTGGGGGTCCGAGCTTGAGTTGTGGCTGTTGTGCTAAGAAGCCGTTCGTTTGTAACATGATGATACAAACCCTGTGCAGACCCGGGGGTTCTCTAGCACTAATTAAAAAAAAAAGGGACAACAGCCCTGAAAGTAAAATCTACTCAAACAACAATTTAAATATCTAACTTTTTTTTTGCCAACGAATAATATAAGGAAAGTAGTTTACACCGACGTGTCACTGGCTCTTAAGATTTTAAATATATGAATAAATCAAACAGCACTGCTGTGGTTGCAGACAGTAGCTCTTCTGTAGGTCATCACCAAAGCTAAGCAATGAGCCCGGAAATTAATTCCATCTGCCATCAAAATAAAGATATTCACTGGTGTAAACACTCGAAATATAAAGAAATACAGCCCTAAAAATGATTCGTAAATACAATCTGGTTTATTTATTTAGTCATATGCTGCCTGAATAAAGTTTGTGTTCATATTATTGGGACTGACGGACATGCTTTTAAACATTAACCGGAAGTTAAATTCGAACTGTTTTGACATTAACATGAAGAACGTGCACATAACTGCCAGGATTCAATGATATGCACGCGCTGCATACACAACGGCTTTGTAAATTTGGTTTATGTTATAGGAATATTGTATAAAAAATAACTGGACATTTGAAAATATGCCCTACAATAAATTGATTAAATTGATAACTCACCCCCCAGCGAACAAATGAACCAATGTATCCCTTTGGCTCATTATTTAGCATGCTCTGCCAAACAGCGCGCCTCGAGCTGCGGCAGAGTGAAACACGGGGTCGGTTCCGTCCCTTCTCGTGGATTTCTGCCTCCGAGAGGATGGGCACGTAGGTAGACAAACGACGTCGACGACTATTCAGCGGCGGGGCGAGTCTGGTGATTCAGACTGCAGTGGGCCGACAAACCCCCTTTCTGGGTTTCTCAGCTTGCTCTGTTTTCCTCTGGACACAGGAACCCTCAGTCTTCGACAAAACCACTGCAGAACTCCGAGCCCACCAGGCAGAGTATTGGCACTAAAATATCTCGGGCTAACAAACGGGTTTATATCACATCCACGGGGCTGACTTGATTGTCTCTTCTGCTTTCATCGCTGCAGCAAGAGGGAAGGAGGTAGAGCTCATAGTATTTACTGTACCACCATAGGCTAGAAATAGACGCTGCTATTGGTCAATTTGTAGCTTGACGTCACGTCGTATCCGCCCTGATCATGCAGCGTTCACATGCTCTGCATTGAATGAATCTGTACTGTTTTATGTTTCAATGTTGAGACAACCTTGACACAGTTAGGTATAGCTTACAACGTCATGAAAAGGTTCTCAGTTGCATATTTGTGGTTTTTCTCCTTGTGAAAAAAGAATGGTCAGGATCTATAATTTGAAGTTTTTTTTTTGTTTTTTTTTTAAATAGGCTATTCCTCATTTCCCTTTGATTTCCCATATCTTTCTTGGTGTATTGAAACATTGGGAAAAATTTAGCATAACAGTGTGCTATGCTGTGATATTTGAATTCTGGATTTCTGAGATTGTCTCCTAGCTATATGCAAATAACTGCAGCAGGTAAACTGGATTTGCCTTATGTTGTTATTTATTCTACAAACTAACTTGCCATTAAATTTGTCAACAAACTACTAGATTAACTTCCAATTAAACATATTTAGACAGTGTTTCCGCCCTCAGATGATCGCCTCATGCTAAGCAAAATTACGTAAGAGGATAATTGAAATATTTTTGGGTCTGTTTCAAATCCATTGTGCTAAATTACTCCTTACACTCTTTGGTGAGGTTCTAGCAGGTTTATCAACATCAAATGCATTCCATTAGATCTGTATGAGAGAGACTAAACGCGGATCAAACTAAACTAATAAATATTAATCCAATCTAAAGTATTCAAGATGGTAAATACTCACAGAGGCATCAAAATCATGTGTTCACATTCATATTCATACATGCAACTGCTGCTTAAAGTTACACACAGCAATTAGTGTGAATTTTGCATGGTAAAGAAAAAGTTGGTTTATCTTCCAGACACACTCAATTAAAACTTGATTTATTTATTTGTTTCTTTTTTTGTTCTTTTTTTTTAAAAAAGCCTGTCAGCTGATCATATTTAGTCATCAGGTGGTGATTCAATAATGACACTTGTGGAATCCCCACTCTTTTGTACTTGTCTCCACACTGTCATGTAAAAATTAAACTCCTGTAGCCTATATTCTACTTTTTTTTTTTACCTGTCTGATTAGCCAAATACTTGATCTTCTGTGGAAAGGCACCATTAATGAAGGGGATGGTCAAAGAAACAACACAGAAAACTCATATTTGATCATCATTTTTACACCCGCATCATTTGAAAGAGGTCAGTACACTCCTACATCTGTTACACTTTAACGTCAATATAAATGGAAATCAGGGATTTCAGGGCCGGTTTTAAAATAAGAAAATACTCATTGTTGGGATATTTTTGTTTCTGTTGTGCATGATGACTTAACGTCTGTATCTTACTGACTGTCTCAAGCTCCCAGAAATTTGGTTGCAGATCCCCATAAATTGGAAAAAGGATTTAAAATAGATTCCCGGATTATCTAAAATAAGTCATTTCCTCGTGTATTTTTCAAATTATGCAAATTTATTGCGGATTGATTGTTCAAATCTATCCAAGAACAAACTGTTTGAGGCAAAGAAAAAAGTGCTAAGTCCATCCATCAACAATCAGAAAGTGATTGCAGATATTGGACTTGAGTGTGGAACTAGCAATAAGGAGCTATTGATTTCTAATGAGAGCATTGGAGCAAAACCAGCTAAAAAGAGCAAGCCTTTTGGAATAATGTGCACAAGTCAAACAAATCTAAATATTGTTTGATAACAGTCATTGTGGACATTTGCATCTACATCCTTTTTCATCATTTTATGGTAAAAACATTGCTCAAAACCCTGTTGTACACAATCTGATGTACCAGATACCAAGAGACAGAAGACTACACTACAATAAATTTAACGTTATCACTCAATAATAAATGATGATACTGAAAAATGACTTTTGTTAATCTTTTGTCGTATTTTGTGTAAAGGAAAAATTAGAGTTTTCTCTCCATTATTTCTTGGGTTGGGTAAAGCATGATGGGGGCAAATCATTATGGTTTGGGGTATTTTGTTGCCCCAGGGACTGGGCAACTTGAAATAAGTCATCCAGCAATGGATTCTGCTTTTGGTATTCTGCAAGAATGGTGGAATGTAAGGAATTATTGCGGGGAGAGTTATCCAAACTTTAGCAAGCTAATGTAAGAATCTGGTGGGAAGTTTTGAAACCCCACGTGTATTCGGATTTCTGCAAAGAAGTACAATACTTACTTCTGAAGCCAAGAGTATACTGACCTTTTTCACAGAAGAACATGATATCTATTATTTTTGATGAACAGCTGAATGGAAAAAAAATCATCTTGTATACAGCACAATTACAAAAACTGTCAAATGTTTGATGGTCTAAATGTAATAAAAAGCCAACATTTTCCACGGGGTCTGCTTAATTTATCACATGGCTGTATGACAAGTTGGAGTCATGCGCATGGTTTCACTCTTCACATTTACTCCATCAAAACCAATAATGTAACGTCCCGCATTAGCGAGGTCTCGTGATACAAAGATCTTAGATGAATGCCGGAGAACCAATTTAGGCAAATAAAAGAGGCAGTTATGCCTCTTATCATTATTAGTTGGAAAAGAATGAGATGTCCTAGTATTCAGATTTGTAAAGAAAATGTTAATGGGAAAAAGCTGTTTGCAGTTGCTGCAAGCTTTTTTGCTTTGTCTCCAGTGTTCACTTGTTTTGTGCATCACATTTTCAGCTACTGCTGAGCCTCAGTAAATGATAATGGAACATGCAGCAAATGCAGTGTTTGTAGCATTGGAGACAAGGCTCTGTGAACTGATGCTCAAGCCCCTGTAGCAAATGTGAAGCCACCTAATGGCCCTTTTCCACTGCAACTGCACAGGGCACGGTACATCACAGTACAGCACCATACGCTTTGGACAACCAGGACGGTTTTTGTTTCCGTACAAGTAGTACACGTTACCACTTGGAAGTGGGTGGAGCTGGCATGGTCGACACTGCCGTGACGTCATTTTTAGGCAACATATCAAATCAAATAAAAATCAAATCAAATTTTATTTTATTTATATAGCACTTTTCATACAAAAGTAGCACAAAGTGCTTTACAAGATAAAAACAACTATTAAGTATATTAAAATCTTCATACACCCAAGTATTCTCTGATCATACTCTCTATCCACACTTATTATCACACTCACACAGCGCACATACACACACGGACACCACTCCTTTGCACAAATAAAAGCTCTCACTTCTAGTTTCTCTCTCTTATAACTGAAACATCAGTGTAAATGACAGCATTTATGTGGCACTGGTCACTAGATGGCAGTGCAGAATTATTGGCCAGAGTACAGGCGCAGAAGGTTAGTGAGGAAGTAATCAGCTTGAGAGCTTCCACCTGTGTCTCCTTACCTCTGCCTGCACCTTGCA
>JAPMNP010628653.1:0-16670 GCA_029874935.1 Atherina boyeri
GAGGTCCTGAGCACTCTGGAAGAGGTTTTCTTCCAGGATATCTCTGTACTTGGCCGCATTCATCTTTCCTTCAACTACAACCAGTCCTTCTGTCCCTGCAGCTGAACACACCCCTGGTTGTGCCTGGTTTTCTCCACACACACCACTTAGAATTAACGCCAAAAAGTTAAATCTTGGTCTCATCAGACCAAAGAGTCTTATTTCTCATAGACTGGGAGTCCCTCATGTGTTTTTTGGCAAACTCTATGCAGGCTTTCATATATCTTGCACTGAGGAGAGGCTTCCGTATCACTACTCTGCCATAAAGCCCCGACGGGTGGAGGGCTGCAGTGATAGTTGACTTTGTGGAACTTTCTCCCATCTCCCTACTGCATCTCTAGAGCTCAGCCACAGTGATTTCTGGATTCTTTTTTACTTCTCTCACCAAGGCTCTTCTCCCATGATTGCTCAGTTTGGCTGGACGGCCAATTGTTCTGGTCCTCCCAAACTCTTCTATTTGAAGATTATGGAGGCCACTGTGCTTTTAGGAACCTTGAGTGCTGCAGAGATTCTTTTTTAACCAGATCTGAACCGAAGGAAGACTAGTCATTCAGCCAAGTTCAATTTTAAAGCACTTGCATTTATCTTGCTTTGATTGGATGTTTTGTACTTTGTTTTAGGTCGGATTTAGTTTGGAATCTGTCTTTAAAACTAGCACATTTTAGTGTTGTATATGCCATCTCCTGGAAAAACCACTGATTCAAATATGTTTTAGCACCATGCACACATACTATTCTAAAATCTCTCAAGGTTTCAGCAGTGATATAAGTAATTTAATTTTCCACACCACGTTATAAAGTGATTTTAATCAGTGACATATTGTATAAGCTGACAGTGACAGAAGAGAAGCACACATCTGCTTTTCAGAATTTTTTGCCTCATAGTTATTCCTGTTTCTAATGTATATCATGAAAAGGTGATTTCTTTACATCAGAAACATCAGCTGGGACAGTTTCTGGATATTATTAATAATCTTTCCAGTTTGGCATTATCTGGATGTTTTTTTTGGGGGGGAGCGGGTCGGGGTGATCCCAGCTGCTACCCTACTGACATATCCAGACATGTCATTTACCATTCAGCTCTTGCAGTCTCATTTGCTTAAGGATTTCTTGCTTGCTAAGCCAGTGTGACTTTTTAAAATCAAATAATCCACAACAGTTTAATGTCTGACTGACTGACTCATGCAGCGACGTGTCTTTAATTTGATCTCTTTGGTTCCTGCTTCATTTTCTTAATTTGTGCTTTAAGTTCCCTTTTTTGTCTTTTTCGGCTTTAATAATTTGTACAAGTGTTTAATCCTTTTTTTTTATTCTCTAGCCATCTTCCTGGGTTCCTTCCGTATGCCTTATCAGGAAATCCGTCGCATGATAGTGGAGGTGGATGAGGAACACCTCACTGAACCCATGATCCAGGTAGGACAGATACGTAAAAACGTTTAGCACTTTGGTTTTTCATGGAACTATAGTAGATGACTTTCTTGAACCAACTACAATAAAACTGATCATACTTAACTCTGAGAGGGAAAGAATACTGGAAACTCACTCAAAGACAATGTACAACTTTTTACTTGACTTGAAGTGAATTTCTAGCGCTGCCCTTCTCCTACACAGTTGCTTAGGTTTGTGCTCCAGCTTTTGCCTATTTTCTTGATTAGTTTTATAACTTAAAAAGACATGGAGCCTGAGGCTGAAGCACCGCGCATCTGTAAATTTCCTGTACAGCAGGTGTGGAAGCAGTTGGTGAGCACAGGCAGTCTGTTGATTAATAAATAAATAATTACACAGACGATGTTTAGCAGACTCTTCTTTTTTTCTGCCACTCTTTGAATCAGCTTTTGTGTTGAGCTTTGTGGCCATACTTTTGGTGTGTTTATGCCATTTATGTAACACACTTAGCATTTTATTAGTTTATCTTTCAACTTTATTGTTTCCTTCCATCATCTATCCTTGCTTCTTTATTACAACAGGAATGAAATGATCCCTTTTAAGTGGCGGACTATCTTGTCACTGCTAATATATGTTGTTGCTTTTACTAGTTATGCTTACATTTTCAGGAAGAGGTGAAATTACAGTAGTTGACTCATCTTTCTGAGCTTTCTATTTTGTTAGAACATAGCCATGCTTTATGGACTGCACTTTACACCTAAATGCAGAATGTTTCTTTATTGATCTTAAAATTCTGAGAAACATTTCTTTCTCTTGTCTTCATTGGATCAAGTAAATAACATAATCATTATTTCTGAGTAAAGCTCGGTTTATACTTCTGTGTCGTCTCCATCACGTAGGTTACGCCGTAACCCCCGTAGCCTATGCTGTGTTTATACTTGTGTGTCGTCTCCGCACAAGTATAGCTGGCACGGTGTCTGCTTCAGGTCAGACCAGCCCAGCTGACACTGATGGGCTCTGTGTTTATACTCGAGGGTAGAGTCAAAGTGTGGTGCCACAGTTTCTTTTAAAAATCTGCAGGTGGTAGTAGGGTTGGTAACGGCCGCTAAACATAGACCTATATAATATATTTATACAGGTAAACTCTACAGGGCAAAAACATTTTTTCTTATGTTTCTGGCAAGTATTCTCATTCTGACCAATCACAAGGGAGTATTTCCGTGTCTCTGCGTCGCGTCGCTGGGCTGCACGTCAGGTCCGAAGAGGTACGCGTCAAGCCTCGGCGGATCTACGCAGAGGCTACAGCGGTTACGCCATACCCTACGTGAGGTAGACGACACAGAAGTATAAACCGCCCATAAAAGTATATGGTAGTGTTTCTTTATAACCCAAACACTTACTATAGCAGACATTTCTGTTTTATATCTCTTAAATGTCATCTTAAAGAATTATAATTAACAGGAATGCATAGATGCCAATATCTGGTACCAGCCCACCTGGTTACAAGGCTCATGGACAGCACATCTATTTTTAAAACTGTGCGGATCGCAAACTCAGGAAACAAGCCTACGACAACATGAAACAGTGGTACAGTATCGTACTAGTCTGCATGCTGTGTTGGACAACAATTTATGATAGTCACAACTTAATGGCTAGTTCATTGTTTATTCAGTTTTGTCTGGACTGCAGGTCAAAGCCGCTCACAGTGAGACTGACTGAGCTGTTGGCTGTCTTGCCAGCATATAAAAAGCAATCAACATAGTTTCTTTCTGCCTGCAAGCTGTTGCTGTCAGTTTCAGAGCCTCCATGTGGGACATTACAGTCGATAAGCATATGTCACTGTAAAGAAAATGTAAGCCCAGTCTTGTAGCCCCGACTGAAGCATCCTGAACGAGAGTGTCCATGTACATGCAGATGTTTTGTTCCAGCTGAGTAATTTCATGCAGATTGAATGCCGATTATTTACCATCCCATTGCACTCAAACCCAGATGCTAGCAGGTGTTAAGGGTTTTAGGTATCAGTTATTTTAATTTTTTCTAAAGATAAGTAGAGATAATACATTCAACTCTGCTTGACTGTGAAATGGATGAGTTTAAAATAGTATATTTAGTTCAAGTAATTTGATAAGACATTTAAGGAATCAACGGAGCTCTTACTGCAGAGAGTTTGCTCATGCGAGCCACCAAAAATGTTAATAGTATATTTTGCAGTCAACAGCTAAAAATGCATAGAGATGGCCCACAGCCTGTGAATACTTTTACCCAAACTGTTAGTGCGTCGTCTCCGCACAAGTGTAGCCTGCGCAGCGTCTGCTTCAGGTCTGGTAGGCCCAGCTGATGCTGATGGGTTGTGTGTTTTATATTCGAGCGTAGGGTCAAAGAGTTCGGCTGCAGTTTCTTTTCCAAATCTGTTGGTGGTAGTAGGCCTGATAACGGCTGGTAAACATAGACATACATACTTTTATAATAAATTTATACTGGGAAACTCTGCGGAGCAGAGTTTTTCCGATGTTTCCAGCAAGTATTCTCACTTGGACCAATCACAAGGGAGTATATCTGCGTCTCTGCGTACGCGTCGCCAGGATGCCTTTGCGGACCTACGCAGAGGCTGCAGCGTTTACGGTTGTAATCTACGTTATGGAAACGACGCAGAAGTAAAAATCCGGCTTTATATGGTTCCTGACCAGTATAACAATCTGAGTTGAAAGAATCTGAGTTACTTTTCTTCCGGGTTTATCACCTAAACTATTGGTCCTCCTCATTGTCCATCATTCTTGTGATATTTTACGTACAGCTATAGACGGCTGAAAAGTCGTATATGAATATTTCTCAAGAAGACTAAGGAGTTTGTTGACGATATTTGAGTCCAAATATGAAAGAATCATATTTCACTCACAAAACCAAAAATGCGTCCTTTTGACCAGCTTAAAAGACTAAAAACATATATTCTGGGATAAAAAAAGGGGCATCATGGACCCTGATCATGCATCCCATATGGACATAATGTGAAGATGACAAGATACAAAAAGTAGATTGTACCATAAATGTTTTGTTGTTAATATGAAAACACACTGTGTCTGAAATCATAAAGATATTGACTGATCATTGCTTTTAGTCAGTTTATGTTTCATCCTAGTATAAGATGTTGATACTAAAGTTTTGCAGATTATTAATTTCATTGCAAGCCTTTATATATTCATTTGATTTAATTGGCAGTAGCAACAGGGTTTCTCATTAGAAGATAACTCAAAAACATATACTCACCACCGCAAATGTTAAAAATTAAATAAAGAAAGAGATAAAAAATGACTGAATAGCAAGTCTGTGTGAAAGTGATTAAATGTCAGGTTGTAAAAATAACTTTAATTGAGTTTTTGACTCAGAATTTGTGCACTGAATGTTGTGGAAGTTAATGAATGTTTTTGAGGTTTTTAGATTATTTAACTGTCACAGGACGTAAGCTGAGTTGAGAGAAATGAAAACAAACCTGAGCTTCCAAAGCACATAATGAATAATTCATTTTCATCACTTGTTAATTGCAACACACAAGCAATTAATAGTCATTAAAGTAAATTCAATTATAGTGCATCAATAAAAGCTAAAGTAATGGATGTGGCAATATTTGTTCTCACAACAGTAAAAAGAGGCCTGGAATTTAAATATTTGCCCCACAAAAGCAGTGCTTTTATGAGGTAAATTCACACAGGAAAAAAAATCATTATATCCTCCATAGATTTGAAATGGAAATAAATGGAATATAATAGAACATTTTATTTTGTATTTCATTGTAGGAAACCTGTTTTTTCTTGTTTAGACAGACTGCTGGCAGCCATGTTTTTGTTGAAACCCTGTTTCAGTCTCCGTCTGAGTGAGATTCTGCCTTTTTGGGCTTATTGTTGTCATTATTGCTTCTGCTTTCCACTTCTCACTCTCTTTCATCTTGTTTGCAGAATCTTGTAAAGCACCTCCCAGAGCAGGAGCAACTGAATGCACTGGCTAAGTACAAAAATGAGTACTCTAATTTGTCGGAGCCCGAGCAGTTTGGGGTTGTGGTGAGTAATCTCTCACACAGATGCATCCATTGACAAAACAAGAAAAGTTTCAACTCCACACCATCTAACTACTGATAGCTGTGATATGTGTAAAGTCTTTTTCTTTATACGTATGTTATTTGGTCATGTAAACTCATTCTGTTGCAATTTATATCTTGGTGTCTATGAAGCACACCCACAAACACACACACATACTGAGCGCTTTCATAAGATTATCATAATCAAGCGCTTTTTAAAATGCTACCTTTTTTTCAGGCATAAGAATAAAGACAGCACACCTGTGGACTAATTTATGCACATTAAAGAGCAGCAATGCTACCTGATTATGTCTGCATCATTTTCTGAAAGACATCTGAAAGGAAGCTTATCCAGAATTTTGGATGGAGGGTGTAGCAGTTTTTATGTATTCTGTTTCAAGCCACTAAAATACTGACAAAACCATACAATAATCTACTTCCTTTGCCCCGTGTTTTGTACTCATGCATGAAAGAGATCTGGCTGGCGGTGAGGAGAGGAGGAGGAGGGGGGACGAAGACATTCTGCTGTTGTGTATGGTTCATTAGGGAGACATAGAACAAATAAAAACCTGCTTATATACTTTGCTTGCGTGGGCCCAAAGAGGCCTGTGTGCTTTCACGGATCAGAAAAGCTCAGGTTCTGTGGAATTTTTTTAATTTAGTATTGTACAAACACGTGGATCTTATCTTTTGTTTTCAATAATTGCCACCCTCACTCGATTTTGACCTTCATCTTGTGTGTTGTTGTGAGTAGTTGTGATGCCTGTTTCAAGAAATAGACCAGGTTGCTGTAGTCTGTGAAGTACTTTTATTTAAGAATTTAAGAATCAGTTGTTTTTGTGACAATAGGTCAAAAGTAAATAAAACTTTCAATTACTTAGAAGAAACGGCCTCTCAGCCCTCTACCCTAGCTGACTCCCAAACTTCACTGTAATGAAAGATGCACAGTGAAAGATATTCTCAACTATATTTACATTCATATTATTCATATCTTTAGTCAGAGTTTATCTTTTATAAGTTATTAGGTCCAGAAGCACAGACAGATGCTGGTGTGTTGGGTCAGGTATCAACGCTGAAAATATCTTGCAACCTGCAGGGCACTGGACAAATAAATGAATCATTGTTTCAGCCTGGAAGCAAAAAGGGCAGTGCTTCACAGCTGTTCCTACATACCCTCCCTGCTGGTTTTGAGCAATTTTTATGTATTCTCTAATTATTAAAGGTTGGCTTGCATAAATAATGCTTTGTGGTGGCAGTTGTTTACATTTTACAGCTTGTGCGAAGGCCTTGTCCAGTGTGCTCCATGCATTACAGATCCACTTTTTTTTCCTTTTCTATTTTGAAACTTTGACCCAGCAAACCAGCACCCTTTCTCTGTTTTCCCAAATGTCTCGATTCACACATTAAGCATTTGGAAAGAATATGAACATAGACTTATCCCCCCATAAATCTGAAAGATAAAGAAAACTGATGAGGAATAGCTGCCGCTCTGCGTTTTTCAACAACACAGAGTAGTGGAGAGGGGCGAGCAGAAAGAGGCTGGCAATTCCCAGTAGTGCTCTCCATTGCTGGTTTTATGCACAATCCTTCAAATAAAGAAACACAATGCAAAACCAGCGCAACATTTCATAGTTCATGTGTTATTAAGAAGAACATGGCTCGTTTGGGGCGCTGGCAGTCTATGCAACTTACTTCATGCAAATCAAATAACTAAAATATGCACACAAATGAATCCGAATGTGGGGACATTGTGCACTTAATGTTATGAAAAAACATTTTGATTATTTGAAATGTTATTTTTATTTCCATATATGGTCATGCCTTGGCTCTGAAGTTTTTAAACTTTTTTCTCCTTCTTTTTTTTTCTAATTGACTCTATGCTCATTTATTCACGAGTACTTGTTGGCACAGTCATATACATGACATCAGCCGAACTGTTCTCCTCTCTAATTCTTCTGCCTCCTGATTCAATTATAAGACGAGCTGCATTATCCAAAACATTTTAGTCTATTACATTTCAACCCCTCATGTTTCCAATGCAACACTCCGACACTGTAGCCTAAATACAAACCACAGCTGCCCACTTTCACTCTGAAGCTGCAATGATGTTTGCTTTCTTTCATCTTTCTCTGCTTATTATCTTCTGACAATGTTATCCTGATTACATCATTTATCCCTCACTTCAGCATTATGTTTTAGTCCTTTGCACCTTGTTATTTCTTAATTTTCTCATAATTTATCTCTTTGTTTACTCGTTCTCATCTTTTTGTCATAGAAACATGCTGACAAATACACGCACACACATCTTGCTCAGTCACTCACTGAAATAGTCATTTGATAAGATTACAGTAGCTGTAATTAAACCCTTGATGGAGGACATCAAACCGCACAGCCAGCTGTTGTGTGAAACAGACAATTGGAACCTGCCCCCCTCCCTGCTGCCCCACACACATACACAATCATGGCTGTGGCCAGGTCTTGGGCCCAATGCAATATTTTCCAATTTTCTCTAATTGTGTGAGAGTGGTAATCCAAGGCAGCCTATTGTATATTCCACCCCCTCCACTGTCTGCCCTATATGGACACTAACTCCACAATTAACTTACCAGACCTGAGTCCCAAATCAAATCACTGCCAGCATCTATTACTACTGCCTTGCAACACTTTCCAGCATGCTAGTTGCATAAATGTCTTCTAAATTAGATTGACTTCATGTGAAAGTGCCAGAAGTGTGATTGTAGATATTTTAAGTTTAACTGTGCTCTCTGAAGTGGTTTTCTCTCTTAAACATAATTTCCCCTGCTTTACTTCTTTCCTACTTTTGTTGTCCTTTCTGTAATTCCCATGTTCCCTTATATGTAACGCCTGCATCACTTTTCTATGCTTGCAGATGAGCAGCATGAAGCGGCTGCGACCTCGCCTCAGCCACATCCTTTTTCGACTTCAGTTTGAGGAGCAGATAAACAATCTGCGCCCAGATATCCTGGCGGTAAATGCAGCGTGCGAAGAGGTCAGGAAGAGCCGCTCTTTTGGCCGCTTACTGGAGCTTGTGCTGCTGCTGGGGAATTACATGAACGCAGGCTCTCGAAACGCCCAATCCTACGGCTTTGACCTCAGTTCTCTTTGTAAGGTAAGGGTTGAAATGCCGACCCTGTCATCGGCTGTTTACATATAGTGTGTTATCATTCATCCCCGCAGTGGGGATGGTTCAACATCAGTCATATTTGTTCAATAAAGCTTATGAGCTAAACTTTTTCTAACAGAGTTCAAAGAGCTCTTTGCAGGTGGACTATTGTATCAGTGATAACATCATTTTCCCTGACCTGAGCTAAAGTTTATATGAATTTACCCTGCCTGACTCATGACTACAGTTTTTTTCTTTTTCATATGTTCAAGAATTTTTTTTTCAAATACTGATAAAGACTGTGGATATTTGGATGACACCCAAATGTCCTCTATGTATGTTTTTATAGACTTTATTTCTTATTAGGCTGAGCCTCGTAAGTGAGCTGATCATTTTTATTTTCAACTGTTAGATTTAATCACCATCAGCCCCACAAGACCTGCTTTCTGTATCAGTTGACTCCTCTTAAAGGGAACTCTGAGTCTGACCTTGCTTCATAAACATTTGCTACAGCTATAATGAAATTAATAAAAAAATAAAATGGAGATCTTTTGAATACTCCGCACTGTTTTAGTTTAAGTTTTTATTTTTAATGCATTCTGGTTATGACGTGTAACAATAGCTGCAGCCTTGGTCCTGTACTGCAGTGTTATTGCCTCAGTATTTTCTGTTCAGTCTTTTGCAAACACCAGACCCGTTAGCTCCTTTAGCAACTCTGGGCGACAAAATGGCTCAAAGGTGTTGGGGGAGAAGTGTCGAGAACATAAAGTATGTCCCGGGAAATTGTGCCCGCTGAAACGCTTTTTCCCATTCAACGCTCCTCTTCTTGCCCTTTCACACCAACTTTCACACAAAGTTGGTTCTGAACCTGAAAAGTTGGTTCTCTATGGGGACATAAAAAAAATGAAAGAGACATGTGCCAGACCAATATGCTTTGCCAGTTGGTTTTCTAGCCGGTGTTAGACTCTACATTTCAATTCAAAGAAAAATGAAAACGAATGCATGGAAGCATCCAACAAAGCTGGGCGTGGTGTTACGTGTTACCTTTTTGCAGCGGCTGAACAGCCACTACAACAACTGGAGAAGTCTGAGTATCGCTTTCCCCGCCTGGTCTTCCACAAATGAAGACTGTAGGTTAACTACAAACCACCTGTTGAAAATAAAGCTCAGACGAGCTAACTTAGGCCGACGAAACACTGGAATTATTTATTTTATGTAAAACCTTAGTGTTGCCTGGAAATTTGCTCAGTTGTTTGAATATATTGTTAAATTTTGGGAGACCGTAGGTTATGATAGAGGCTGATTAGTGCTGGGCGGTAAACCGGTTCATACCGAAAACCGGTGTTTTTTTTTTTTTATGATATGAATTTTTCATAAACCCCAATACCGGTGTGCAGCGTAAAAGACGTTGGAAACACAGAGCGGCGGAATGTCGCGCCGCCGGCACCAGACGTTGTTTTAGAGGGGGCTGTTTTCCAGTTGCACCACACTGTTGAGCGTAGGGATCTCATTATGAAATGATTAATTATTCATTATTAATAAAACGGAAGAACTTGTACCGCACAGAGGAGTCGTGTCTGTTGTGTGGAAGATCTTTGGCTTTAAAAAAAATCCGACGTTGATCAAACAACATTCTGCAAACGTTGTCAGCTAAAGTTGTAGCCGCAGGAGGCAACACGAGCAGTTTGCTTTACTACGACAGCCACAAGCATGTCCTAGAATATAAAGAATGCATGAAACTACGATCTGCTTCCTTCACGTCTGCAGGTAAAGATGGCACTGTGGGAGAAAAGGAGAGTCAGATGTCACTCAGACACGATTTCTTGGGGGGGCGCTTCGACAAGACATGCAAACGGTGGAATGACATTACAAACACCATCACGATTCTGTTTATTTGTTTCAATGTCATTTAGTGGATAAAGAAGAACATGTTTTTTGAAGTTGGACAACTTGCACAATGAAAAGTATTTTATTTATCATTTTGTATTTTGCTGCAACAGTCCTGCATTCTCATTCCTTCCCTTTATAAATGAGTCTGGCTTTCGCCAGCCTGATCTGACGGCGGTTTTGTTTTCCGCCGTCAGATCAATCTTGAACTTAGTCTGGGAAAGCCACACTATTTATTAATACTATAATGTGGACATTAATGTTTTCTACAATATTCCTTCCTCATGACAGTAAAATATGTCATTCCAAGCTAATTTACTGCAGTAATTATTCTCTAAATTATTAGAAAATGAGGATAACACCCAGTCGTGCGTGAAAAAAAAGAACACCGTCAAATACTGTGAAACCAATAGGATTTTGAAAAAAAATGTGATATCAATTTTTGGTCAAACCGCCCAGCACTAAGCCTGATGACTTAAGTAAACTTTCAGGACCAAATTTCCAAACGTTTTATGTTTCTTTCTGTTGATATAAATCCATCTACTTCGGTTTGGGTTAAACTGGTGTGAACGTGTGGCCAGTTTGCCAGAAAGCACCACGTTTCTGATGCTCCTTAACAGAGCAGAACAAGAACAGTATATTTCTGAAAACAATATTCTTATCCCTCAAGAAACGGTGAAGACTTAAAAACTGAAACAGAATCTGCAACCAAAAACAGCGTGGTGCAGCATAATTTCTGTAAATCTACTGTTCAAGAGGAAAAGAAAATCTATCCACAAACAAGTTATATGCCTTAACTTCCTCAATTGGATTTGAGAGCAACTGTTATGTCATTGTCCCAGAATCTCAGTATGCATTGCCCAAGTAAAATAATGACAGCTATTGTATGTCAAAAAGGTAGTAAACAAGATTTTTGAAGTGATTGAGAGTTTTAATGTGTCACCAACAATGAAATATTGGTATAAGTGGTTAATATCAACATATCAAGCTTAACAAGTGCTGATAGTCAAGGTTCCTTTTTTAGTGTACAAACACAAACATTACAAACTTTCCATTCTCCTGATCACTGAATACCTGAGGCTACGACTGAATCCCTTTGAAATCTTACACACTCTGCAGAACTACACATGCTTCATGGATTGACACTGCTGATACCCATACCTGTGGATTTTATATGTCATGAAGATGGAACACTAAGTTTCCCTGTGTGATAGTGATTGTAAGAAACGGGGTGTAATCTTTGGATAGGAAACTCCACCAGTGGTTACATTACAGCTGTTGACACACGTAGTGCAGTTTCCACAGTAACTACCGCTGCAGCCATTTGTCACTGCCATCCTTTTTGCCCTGTTAGATTCTGATGCTTATGCTTATATGAACACTGCTGCATGTGCCA
The DNA here is from genome assembly GCA_029874935.1 of Atherina boyeri. NCBI lineage: Eukaryota > Metazoa > Chordata > Actinopteri > Atheriniformes > Atherinidae > Atherina > Atherina boyeri. The sequence continues at coordinate 11,901 of JAPMNP010628653.1, forward strand.
AATATGAAATCATACGCACATGATGGATTAGATACATTAGTGTGACAATAATATAATCAATCAATAGCGGTCTATTTTGGATTGTGTCTTATGTTTAGCTGAACACTGCTGTTCCAGGATGTCAGTTACTTTCATTCTCCCCTCTTCGCGGTCATATGTCGTATGACGATGGCGAGTCGATGTCACAGGCAGGATGTGTATAGAGGAAGACATCACCTTCATGCCTGCTCCAGAGTTTGACAACTTAATTCCACAGCACACTCCACAGCACAAGAAAATTGCACCCAGCCCAACTGGAAAAAGGAAAATGTTTACATTGTCAGCTATGATTACCATCCATCTAAATTCAGAGAGGGACCTTTTGTGAGTGAGCACTTGAATCTTTTGGTTAAAAAAAAAGAGGGAAAACAGAAATGAAAAGAGAGATGAGAATGTTTGATTAGAGGAGATAATGCAAACATGATTAAACCCAGCGGGTCTGAGCACACTGCTGTCTACCAATAGATCACCTAGAGAGATACACAGCAACACACTCCACAGGAGGGGATGATCAACAGGGGTGCTGAGAGACATCTTGGAATTAGACTGTAAAAGAGCAATGATGGAAATTTATCAGAGAAATTGAAAAATTGTTGCGTGTGGGCGGGAGGGAGTCAGCGAGTGCAGGGGGTCATCACATTGTGAAATTGCATCCGCTGTATGAGTATGAGACATAAAATCATCTGTTGCACTGTCAACATTTAGCACTTATAAAGCTTGTGCCGAGACACATGCTCCATTGTCTCACAATATCCAGCAGATATGACCATCTGGTGTTGTCTACAAGACTACAACACATTTAAAGTCAAACTGAATGTTTTTTTTTTTTGCATGCTACAGAAAACATATCTGCTTTAAAAATCATTCCTCCTGTTTCCATTCGAGGAGAAAACCAGATGCAAAAAAGAATGTATAAATACATAGGGATGACACATTAAGGAAAAACCTGAATGGCAGACCATAATGAGTCCAAATGTAAAACAATAGAAAAACAAAGTAAACACATTTTATTTTACATGATGCTTACATGAATATTAATCAATATATAAATGATTGTAGAAGCGACTTTGTTTTAACCAGTTTTTTTAGTAGATTTTTTACCTGACAGTTGAAACATTTATATTAATTTTCTTTTAAATTCTTTGCCCTGCTCCCCTTGTTTTTATATCCAATTCAATACAGCTTCATTTGTATAGCACAAATTCATGAAAAAGTAATCTCAAGGAGCTTTACAGACACTCAAATTCAATACAATTAATTTTACTTCAATTACAAACAATCCACATTAGTTCAATTTATGAAAACTGTTCATAGAAGCAATTCAAACTTCATCCTAGGCATGTATGGGGTGGCAGGCGACCGATGACTCCAGTGCTTCATTTGACTTGGATTTATTCGTTATTGTTATCTGATTTAAAAAGTCTTGAAGCAAGGCCATTTCTTTTTAAAAGTCATTTTTAGATATGATAACTTTATGAAATGATGAAAACTCAATTATGTTTCTTAAATGCATTTCAGTGATGCTATTTGTTTTGAGTTTTTTTGGGGTTTTTTTTAACCTAAAATTTTAAAAGCTTGTTTGGGTCTACTTGTCCCGTGAAGGTAAGGGCCACTGTAGCTCAGTGCAAAAGTCATCTGAGTGATTTTTTCCTATGATGAAGCATTTTTTCTCAGTAAATTGGGCTTTTCCAAGATAATTCCACAATTCATGGGGAATTAGGGGTCACTAAAAGGTTTGATGACTAGGAAAATTATACAAGCCATATAGTCTATTGGAGTCACCAGTTCTCAACCCAGTTAAGATTTTCAACCACAATATATGAAATTTAGAATTAGTGGTGGCGATGACAAACCAAAACAGACCTACATAGATGGACACCTTATTTCAATACAGCCAATTAAATCCTGCATAGATCTGTAATGTCAGTATTATGTTGTGCAGAGCTCAAATCACTGAGGCAGCAGACCAACCTGCATGAATTTTCCATCACAGGTTTCTTCATGAATATATCTGTGAACATATCATGCCCTGCTTCCTGCATCTTAGCTTTTAGAGGCAGGGACCACAAAAATATTATTTCAGATAAATTGTGGTGCTGGCATCAGTTTGCAGGCTTGATAGCTAATCAGCTGCTCTGTTGCAGCACATTAAACAGCATGAAACAGATATGTGGCTGATGTGGCCTTTTAAAACACCATCTACCCTCGATGTGTTGGCTTCTGGGAAAGGTTTTTATTATGTATACAGCACTTTTCTACCTTACAACAAGGGAATAACTGATCTGGCTTAACATTATATTATTTATGATCGGAGTACAAGTGAAGACTTAGATGCTACAATATAATTGTGCTATAAGAGAGCACAGATGTCAAATAATTAGCAAAGAAGTGACAACTTCTTCACACAGAGGAAAGGACATTAACATGATGGCTGTTTGCTGCAAGTAGTAAGAATTAAGCAGAACTTAATCCACTGAATATTTAAGTATCTGTTAAAATAATATAACTAAATGGTGGAAACAATAGCTGAAATAAATCAGGGCAAACTCACACAACTTACCGACATCTGCATTGTAATGTAAGAAATCGGTTCAGGGGTTGTGTAAATATTCATATAGCACCAGAGTTCATAGGATTTGCTGTGCACCTGTAAGGGCTGTTCATATTCGCTGGTCACACATTTCGATTTGATTACAAATATCTTGTCAAGGATTTGATTCCACAATACATTTGTGTGCTGCATCCTCAATGTTCTTTATTAATGCACATTGCTACTTTTTACATCAATAAATACAAGAAGTCATATAATTATGAACTCCCTTTCTATTTATAATTATTTCAGAAATCAATCTGAATGTCCTGAGTATGACATTGTTCCGCTGCCGGAGAATCAAGAAACAACATTACTATACATAACATTACCTATAATCGTTTGTTTTTTCACTTCATCATGAAACTACATTGGTGTCTATGCAGTGGGACAAAATCCACTTTTTTTCGAGCAACATTAGTAAGGGACAAATTTAAGATGATATTTATCAATGATTGTCTTTAGTCATATTAGGGTTTGCCTGTAGCGGTTTCAGTGAGTTACCTTTTGGTCTGAGCTCTCCTTTCACCCTGTCCCCTATCAGAGCTGTTTTAAAGTTAACAAGATCTTATTTGAAGATGTCTAAGAAAGAAAATAAAAAAGCTGCATCATGTATTTTTGTTTGTGTTTTTATGTTTTGCAACAGCTAAAAGACACAAAGTCTGCAGACCAAAAGACAACGTTACTTCACTTCCTGGCAGGAGTTTCTGAAGAGGAATTTCCAGATGTGATCAAGTTCGTTGATGACCTTGAGCACGTGGATCGGGCAAGCAGAGGTAATATGCACAAACATTAATATTTTAAGTCACATTTGAAGGTTTTATAATAATAGTAATGATGATAAACAAACTATCTTGAGCACATTTGGTGTGACCCACATGGAAGACAAAAGGCTGTTTACTGCTCCGTCAGTGTTTTTTAAGTATGAAAGAACCACAGCTCACGTTGCCACTTGTAAATATAACACTGAATATCTGCCTCCTAGTTTCTCAAGAGTGTGATTATTGCTGTTAATTCTGGTCTCTCACTATTGTTGTTAACTTATCCACTGCACACTGTGTCACGCATTTCCTGTCAAATCCGATATATCTGGTGATTTTCACACGCGCCTGTAGAGGGAAATTATTGCAACACATAGCCTAATGAAAAAGTAATGAGAGATGTGAGTTTCCAGCCATACAAACTTCTGATATCACAAACCTCATCACACTGTAACGTTGCTTTATCTCAAATCAGTTTTGATTAATCAATGAGATTTGTCGTCATCTACACCAAAATACTGTTAATCCAGCTCAGTCAAATTGAATAATATTGTAATATCATTCATCACACATACTAGTCACATCTTTTGGTAAGTTGTCGTGATAGCTTCATACATCAACAGAATGGCCTACCTAGACAGAAATGAAGCACTTTTTCTTTGCATTCTTTTGTTATACTGTCAGCTTTATTCGTACCCTGCTACTTTTATAACTCTCTAGGGGGTTATTGTGGGATTAGATGCTTGTTGATTCTGTAAACAATGTATTTTATCATTTTAGTGTTTGATCTATGCTACGCTCAGTTCATCCGCTTTGCTGTTTGATACTTACATTAATCTTCAGCTGTCGCACATTTACAAGTTATAGGTTTATTTTTCAAGCAAACGCATCAGGTCATGTCAGCCGTCGAAATGAAGAACAATATTCTTCAAATCTGTGTTGGTTTAAAGGTAAAAACAAAGAAGGGGAAAAAAAACAACTTTTTTTCTTTTGTTTTTCTTGCTCATGTGTGCGCACAAACTTGGCTTCGCTGTGATGCTCACAAAGTGCTTTCAGTCTGGCTGTTGTCTCTAGAGTACAGTAAAGGTCACAAACAAACGGCGCAGACTGGGTGGTCAAAGGAGACTCGGTCTTGTTCTTTGTCCATATTGCTATAGGCAGCTCTCAGGTTGAAGCAGTGAGCAGTAGTCTGTGCAAGTTTGTGTTTGTTTGTTTGCGAGGTTGTTGTGTCACAGCATGTTTCCTCTTGCTCCAAAGACAATTTTTACCCACTGCTCTGCTCCCAGCAGGAGGGACAGAAGGAAAGTGTGAGGAGAAGAAAACAGGAGGATGGATTCTGTGACTTCATTGTCTGGACTCTCTCCATAAGGACTGTCTTAG
>JAPMNP010628655.1:0-14286 GCA_029874935.1 Atherina boyeri
GAAAGTAATCATTCAGACAGAAACCGAAAAAGGAGTAGGCTGAAGCCAGTGGCTTATATTTGGCCTATCCTGTACCATGATAGGATTAATCAAACCCTAAACCAAAAAGCGCTGGTAAATAAGTTACTAAACAATTTGAAAAAAAAATCAAGAACAAATTAAATCAAGAAATCAAATGGACACAAAATTAAACATCAAACCAAGTTTCTATAACCTTGGATTATTTGCGTTCTTAAAGTCTTTTTGAAAAATGGCATAGAATAACACATCCTCAGTTTGTCATCAAGTTCATTCCATAACTTCACACCCAATACTGACACACATCTGTACTTAAAATTAATTCTCACTTTTGGTACCTCAAACACACAAGACCCCAGAAGCTGAGAAGCTGTTAAATCATATGCTAAGATACCAGCATCATTGATAGAAAATGTGATTTTTTTATTTATCTATTAGATATTTATCCTCCAAACATCCCCGCACAGGTTCATCAAAGAGCAAAAAATTAGAAGCACAATAAGAACAAGTATCCATCATATCCAGCAGTAGTGTCATATTGTACAAAGGAGCAGTTTTGGAAAGTTTAGAGTTTATTTCTCCATCTGAGAAGGTTTGCTAACTGTTTAGCTCTGCTTTCGTCTCCGCTCCTAATAAAATTATCAGGAACTCTGCTGAGCAGTTTGTTTAAAGTTGGTGAAAACAGCTTTTTGCTGCATCTGGAAACAAGTAAAACACAAGTAATGGGGCATGTTCAAACACTAAGAAGTGCAATAAACCTAAATTATTTTGCTGCTGTGAAAATATTTTTCCTCCTCAGAACTTCTGGTTGAACTGGTAACATTTTTTTGCCAAATTGTGAACTTGCACACATTTTCATCGACATTTGCAGCAACAGGTTCTTTTTTCTTTTTTTTTCAGTATTTTGCATCTTATTTATTCCCCAAAGGAGGCTAATAATGGATAAGAAGAGAGACATGAGGTTTGCTTCTTTTCAAGTAACTGCTTTTTATACAGTTTATCCCTTTCCAAAGGGATACACCCATGGACATGTGTTTGAGATTTTTTTTTTTCATTTATTTTTTGTGAGTCTCCGTTGGAACAAATTTTCTTTCTGGGTGGAAAAACAAGCAACAGTTTAAATTCAGGTTTGCAAACCACAGCAAAATCAGCTGTGCATCAGTAGAAATAATACTTCTATGACCCATTAAGGCTCATAAAAAAATCTTTTCATTCTATCACAACATATTAATTTCAATTTTGAGTCACAGTTTGCTGTGTGGGTTCACTGCAAAGCAAGAAATCTCAATCAAAAGACAACAAACAGAAAGATCATCAAGAAGTATAGTCCTTGGACACATGCTTCTCATACTTCACATAACAAACATCACAAGACCACCTCATATTTGTTTCAGTCTAACTTTAAGATAAAAGATAAAAATCTGCTTTTTTCTGGAACTGTTAAAGCCAGGTTTGACCAGCTGTCCAGTACCCAGCTGTGGTTCAGCTTTAAGAGCCTTTAAAAGTGTCTTACTCTCATATTTTAAGATGATGGGTGCTCTTTAGGAACAAGAGGACCATTGTGGGTGTAAACAAAGAAGAACCTCTTTTCATTGAAGACAAAAATGTACTATTACACATTGACCTCTACGTTATAGTTAGCTATTAGAAGCAATGTAGTAATTAAAAACACCTTCATTAATTGCAATTATCCAACCCCAGTACAACATCCCAATTATTCTGATATAACTAGTTGCCAAACCCTGATCATATAAGGACAACTCTAACCACAACACTCGGTTTCAAACAATGTTGACTTGAAGTGACAATTAAAAGATAGATCAGATGAATATTGAGAAGAAACAGGTATCATCTAAGTCTCATGGACGCTTTTAAATGAAGTATTTTGGCACACTGCTCTATTGTTCTCAGCTGAGGAGGCCAGAAAAATAAATTAATTTAAACATTTGAAACACTTTTTTAGCTTGCAATTTAGTCAACACCATCATCTTTAGCTTCCAACTTTTGCCAGCCACTGATGAGATTTCATTTTGAGCTGGGTAGATATTTCTGGAATGCCCTTTGTCTGTTTTTTGTTCATTTTCTCTTCCAAAACTTTCAGTTAATTAACTTTGTACCTTTGACTTTTTATCAGAGAAAATATTGATTTACAGTCCAGAAGTGCTCAGTGTGGCCACAATGCTGATACGGACCATTCAAAATCCCTAAATAACCTCTTACACCTGTGTGCATTATGGGAGTGAAATAAAGCTGTTGCAAATGTAATACATATGGAGCAATAATCTATCTACTTTCCTGCTTTTGTCATACTAATGATGCTTTTTTTCGCATGTGACAAGCAGCTTTAACACTTTAGCCCAGTATCATGCATCTAGCACCCATGGCATACTTGAGACCACTTTGACAGTCTTGACCTTTTAAAATGGATCAACTGGAAACATGACAGAGCTGATAAATCTGTTTGCAAGTTATTCTGTAAGCAAAGTTGAAAAATCCTGTTTTGTCTTTCTTAGTCTGAGCACAAGACTCCATTGTTTTAATAGATTGTGGAAAATTTCAAGTAGTTTAATAAATCCAACAGCTTTGTCGTTGTGAAATGCATCTGTGCCGTGCAGGGACAAAAACTTGAAAGCAATAGCAACCACTCATTTTTAATGAAGGAGGCAATGGGAATTGTTTGTACAGATGTGTGTAGGAGGACAGATGCATACTAAAAATGGAGTTTGTTTTTTTTTACCCTTGATATCTTGGAATCATTTGATGATCTTGATGTTGACCCTGCCCTGTCCCTTTGACAGTAGGAGAAAGGATTTACCCCTGGGAGTGTAGAGATACAGCAATCAAGTACGTGTGCAACTATGTGTGTATTCAGGCCATAGTCCCTGGACTTGTTACCATCTGTAGCCTGATTGTGTTATCATGGTAAGCACGTAGTGTGAGTACTGTTAAAGCAAGGACAAGTTAAATGTAGAGGCATCTAGATAAGCAGAATTAGACTTTAGACATTTGGTCTTGTGGCTGTGACTGTGAGCTGAACCATATTTTACTATAATAAATCAGAAATATGCTCTTAAAGTCGGTTTAACCTCTGTCATGAGCCTCCTCCCATTTCTGGAAAGGTTTTCTCATTACTTTCTGCCAGACACCTCCTGGTACAATCCATTTCCCTCCATGTTTAATGTAAAAACATACAGTACAGTCTAGCTAACTTTTCTGACTCAGCCACGTCTGTCTGCTCTGTATTCTCATGAAGAAAGAGCGGTTAAATAGGGTATTAGCACTGATCATCTTCTGGGTATTTAATTTTCAGTGGTTGACAGTGAAGGGTCTTATTGCTGTAGGAAAAACGTGGGTTTTAGGTCACCACGGCAACTCCATGTGTTTCCCATCAGGCTTTGTTTTGAAACCCACATGAGGGGCCTGCTGCAGAGGAAACAATCAGATCCCTTCCAAGTCTTCTCGTATGAAATCCTCTACAATCATCTGAGAAATACTTGTTTTGAGTGCAGAGATTTTAGAGATTCTATCTTGTATAGTTGTAGTGCAACATGTGCTCTGTCTTTCTAGAGATGTTGTGTATTATGAGGCTAATGTTTCACAGTGGAATAATGTCAACAGATAACTTGGTTCCGTGCATCTTGATAAAAGGAGGGTTTCAGGTTCATGTCATTTGCATGTTGACAGTCGTATGTGAACTCAATGCATGGACATTTGCCCTGAGTAGCTCCCATCCAACTTTACCACAAATACGTGTTGAGGTTGGAATGGCAGTGGGTGCTGCATTCATATATGGGAAAATTTTAAATCTTTTTCAGATTGCCAGATTGGATCATGTTCTTGGTCAGCTGTATAGGTTAGAGAGTGCAGAATGAGGTCCTGAGGATTACATGGTTATCCCCGGTGCTAATATTGCTGGCTGATTTCCATCTTGCTAAGTGTCAAGATCACAACTGGATATTTGACCATGAGCCTGCTTTTAAGACATGGAGCGTTCAGTTCCTTTTCACTTATTTCTTGAGTCAATATAGTTGTTTTTTTGGTTTGCTTGTTTTTTATGTCACTGCCAGTCAGTCTGCACCATGGCACTAAATTCTCATGAACCCATGAAGACTGGACAGTGAGGTGACATTTATGGTTTACTATTGAATATCTCAATAACTGTTGGACAGATTGTGAGGGATTGTGGTACAAACATTTGTACAAATGTACAAACATTAAATAAGATATTTTGCTCTTTTTTTCTAACTTTTCACAATGTTCAGAGGTCTTAATGAAATGTCTGATATGCTTTGGTGGAAATACCAGATAGAATACCATTGCACCTTTGTGAACCATGAATTTACAGCTAGTTGTAGGGCATTTAATGAGCAACTCAACTCCACTTCATTCATTTGTTCCACAGGATTAAGTGTTAAAAGTATTAACTTTTGAAGCATGTTAATAGTGCATAAGAGTTCATACAGTAAATAGACTGAGAGCTAACACCACCTCTATCCTAGCTATTAGAAGGCGAGAGGCAGGATAGACCCTGGACAGGACGCCAGTCTGTCACACCCTTGAATGTAATGACCAACGTTAACCAGCTTTTCTGAGGAAATTGAGTTTCCTTTTCGAAATTCTACAAACACAAGTATGCTCCCTGTGTGATCCACTGTATGGATTCTGTAATGACATTTTTATCGAAGTGATAAATACAACGGTGGGATTACAGAGGAGACACACTCCTGATGGACCTCATTATACACTCAGACATGCAGACACAAAACACCTGGTTGATCTCAGAGGTGAGAGCAACACCTCATTGAAGACTGTGCTACATATATTGTCTTTCACACACACACACACATTCAGACTGCAGCTGCGTCCTGCTTACACGCACATATGCTTGGACCACAGACTTTAGATGTGTCATTCCACTGATGTGAGGCAATAGCACAGGTGTCGGATCCCAGAGACTCTTGGGATAGCTGAAGGTCCAGGGTGTTCTGTTCTCAGCCAGGCATCTCCTCTCAAGTCTCCATCTTCAACAAACATCGTCAGTGCTAAACCAGACCCACACACACACACACACTTCAGTCAAATCACTGGTCATTAAAAGCGCTTTGTTCCGTCTGGATGCTGTCAGATTTCTGGCACATGCGTGTGCACATGCAGAAGTAAGTTCAGAGTCTAAACACATTAATTCAAATATAAACTGGTCTCAGAGCAGCCAAATGTTTCTGTGCTGAATGACTAAACAAAGGGCAGCAGCCCTCCATGAGAAATGAAGCTAGAAGAAAAGACTGATGTTACTATGGACGTCATCTGTTTTCATCCCAGCACTTCTTCACTTTGTCGTAATACACGAAACATTTTAAAAGGATGAGTCAGAGGTACACTTTGCAGCTGGAAACGTCAAATTTTGTTGTTTTCACAATTCTGCCTGGAAGTCTGTCTCCATGGCAACGAAACTTACACTGTTTCACAGAAAACCCAACATTGCCATGTTGGCTCCTCTTCACTTTCCGCATATCATTATTGTATCTGCTCTGATCCGAACGGGTCATCAAGGATTTTGAGGACATTCTCAGAGTCCTCAGAAAGATGACCTTCCTGGCTGCAGCCGGGGGATCTAGATCTAAACATACTCTGATATATATCCAAACATGATCCGCAGATGTTTATTTACTCTGCTTGGTCCTTCTGGGGGCATCAAGTTGAAGGCCCCCTGCGCCATCCAAGTGAGGCCCCTCCGGCCTGTCTCTTAACCCCTTAATCCTACGTTCACCCCTCCAGGGGGAGCTGGGTCCCGTTTTTCCTCTGTGCATCATCCATAAGGGAAGCAACTCTTGAGGAAATGAGTTCATGAAAAATGTGTCCAAGAAAAACATATGAGATAGGTCGCAGAGCAGTGGGATCAAATCCACTAAAGTGTCTGAGTCTGACTGTGGGAGAGAGAAGGCAGACGTTTGGCACTGCTGTATGTCACTATCATACCCTATTCTCCTTGTTTCATTCATTTCTTTCCTCTGCTCTTTCAGACGTCTTTTTTCACATGGATTCACTCCTTCGGATCCTCTGTTTCTATTTTTCTTTCTTGAATCAGACTTAAACATTCCCCACCAACTCCTCATACCACAATACCGCCCCCTTCCTTTCTCTGTTATTTTCTGTTATGCATCTATTGTTTTATATCCTTCTCTTGTGATTTAGTTTCTCTCTGATTCCTTCTGTGGAAGCAGATCAGTTCAGTGTTGCTAAACTGCTGTTTATATGTGCAAAGCGCTTGCCAGGCAAATTCAACCATGTTTCCCCACTGCCCTTCATTGGGTATTTTGCTATTTTGTATGACAGTAAGAAAGACTTAAACTCTAAAAACCTATTTCTGTTCCAAGTTAGGTGTTCATTTGTGTTTTTAGTACACATTTTTAAAGTTGTGCATTATAAAAAAGGTTGACATAAATAGCTAAATTGAAATGAATGTCAGATTTTCACTAGAATGTTTTAGCACAAGCTTGAGGTGGTTTTGGCGTTTTTATTACAAGAATATGTTTCGTTTTAAATCTGCTGCAAACATGTTACTCACATATTTAGTCACAAAAATAATCAACTGTTTCTGCTTCTAGAGAATAAACTACAATACTTTAATCATACTTACAGGACAGGAGAATCACAAAGTAGTCAATTGAATAAAAATGACTAAAAACATCTATGTTTTTTTTCTTAAATTGGGTCCTAGCCTCTAGCTTAGTTTGTTTTTTATTCTGGCTGCTGCTACTAGAGCGTTGGTTGCAGCGTTGTGTATCATAGCCTGTTTAATTACACTTTCAGGTCCATGCTGAAGGTTTGTTTTCTCAGCTAGAACAGAGATTACTTTTTCTATTATATGTAGACTCTGACTGTTAACTGTATTAGACAGTCCCCCCAGGAGCTTGTAATAATGCAATAACAACTATTAACATGAATTCAACCAATCATCATGAATTCTACACATCCTCAAAAGTTAATACAATCTCCACGACTTTCATGCAACTTTGACATACAATAGAGATCCTTTGCGTTAGCCCATCATCAATCATCAATCTATGTTTCTAAATTATAGATACAAATAAAAGTTGTCATTTATCAATCATTCAATCACATTCTTATTTCTATAGCACTTTTCATACAGTGAAATGGAGCACAAAGTGTTTTACAAAGTTAGAATAGTAGAAAAACAAGACAGGAGAATAAAAGATTGGGTGCAAACACACATGCTTACACACATACACGTATACACGCACACACACACACGCAACCACAAAAAGAACAAAAAACAAAAACAAACAAAAAAAAACAGCCAGAGAAAGTCTGAAATGTGTTTGCAGACAAACACCATGATGGAGTTGATAACATCCAGATCAGCTGCAAATGCTGAATAAATCATGATAATTTTTTGTTTGTTTGTTTGTTTGTTTGTTTGTTTGTTTTTAGCCATTTCTTTTCCTGCTTGCGGTTTGAATAAGTTGTAGCTTCAAGGGCACTCTGCTATGGATATCCTATTGTATCTTATCTATACCAGCTCTTGCAAACAACAATAAGCAGCCTAGTTTATAACCTCCAAAACAGTGTGATGCACACCTCATATAAGGCAACTAGTTTGCTTCAAATATACTTTGCAAGTGACACAGTTAATGTTACCATAAGCAAAAATTAGGTTTCAGTGGATGCAGTGATTTCTCTTGCATCTGTTTGAGATTTGAGGAGTTGCTTGTTATGCTGATTTAATATCACTTGACTGTAAAGTTAGCACCATTGGTTCTGTGCTTTTAACACTTATTACCTTTTACGGTTAAAAAACACGTTGATTTGCACATTCTTCTGCCATTTTATTGTTCAGATTGATGATTTAGTGGCAAATAATGCTCTGTAGCATCTAAAATTATTATACTGCTGCATCTGCAAGCACTTGGCTTGTACCTTGTTTAGTTGGCCTTTAAATAAGAACATTTTAGTCATACGTACACTTTGTTTTCCTCTGAGTTCATCACCCACTGTCGTTTGTCTTCAGACTTCAGTGTTTTGGAATTCCTTCAGCAGGTGGCTTACATTGATTTTAAACCTACCAGGAAGAGTTCACATTCGTGAGTGTTGTGTGAATATAAAAGCACAAGCTCTGTGGAGCGTAAGTTTCTGTGGAAGTATGCGGCTGTCAGCTCCCTGTCTCACATTGATGACATCAGGATGTTTAACATCAGTCCTCCCTCATCACCACAGTTTCTCTTAAGATTATGGTGTTATTTCTGAGAAGATACAGTTTATACAAGCACCAGGAGGACAGCTGAAACCTTGTTTGCAACTGTTTAAATGAACAAATGAACAGGTAATCAGTAACCATGAAAAACAGACCAAGGACCAAGTGTGGGAGAGTGAAGATTTGGAAAAGGCTGAGACATGCGTGCAGATGTATACTATAGATACAGTTAACTTTTTAGTTTTTTAGTAGCTGTCAACTCCATCTTAAATTTCTTCCTTGTTGTAAACTTAGTTTATTTTCATGTTTGTCTCAAAGACATGATAAGTGTTTTCCTGTAACTCAAGCTTCTGTTGACCCTCCTCATCCTCATAATTAATGTTTTAATCAGCAACTATGTCCGTCTGTTGTATAAACAATTACAAAATATCCACTGTAGTCCACAGTTTATGCAGACAGACAGATGGAATAACAGAGTAAGTTTCCGGCCAGTTGTTTATTGATTTATTTTATTCCTCTCAGAGGTCAAAGGTCTCCACGCTGGGCTCTACATTCCCATCCTGTTCTTCATGGGTTGTTCCCAAACCGTCCACCCCAGGGGACAGTCTGGACCCAGATGAAATTTATGGTGTCAGACAGGGGAACTTGTAATAGATCCATGATTTAGGAATGAGAAACACAAACATACCCACGTACACAGAGAGAGTGTAGTTACAGTATTTTGTGCCGAGAGTGATTTTCTCAGAGGTTTCTGATATGAACCATATCATGAAGCAGCTAGCTTAGAACTCTGAAAGCACATAAGAACTCATTGTCATATACTGTGTTGTGACTGGCAAAAACAAAAAAACAAAAAAAAAAACAGGGAAAAGGCTGATTAAAACTGCAGTGAAAATCCATCCTAGGAGCTATCCTTCCTGGACTGATGAACATTAAAAGATAACTTCATGTAAGAAATAAAGGTCTACTTTACTGCTTTCTCAAGCATCTACTTGTAATACAGTGCAGTGATCAGAGGGAGCCACTTTTGCAGATGTCGCAGCTTAACAGTGACATCACGGTGTACATATCTCCATCACAGCAGCAAGGTGAACATTTGAAACACTGGAGGTTTAAAACATTTGTCACTCTGAAAGATGAGTTTGAAACGAAACATAAAGGAAAACATATTTAATTTGTGCCAGACAGAGGAGACTGATGCCAGTCTTGTGAAGGAAAACATTGTACATTTATAATAAAAAAAAGAAGCAGATCATGCTAGTTTTTGGGGTAGACTCAAAAACTAAACTCACATTTGGGTTGTGCACGGACCTGTCATCGCTATGACCATGCATACTGTACTGTAGGTACTCTTTTATAAAACAGATAACTACATAAAAGAACATTTAACAGTATTGTCCATTTCCAATTTTAAAAGATTTAATCTCAGAATAATAGGAAGATGAAGTCTTCTAAAGAAGCAAAAAAAAAACTGCCAAGGAAATACTGAAGTACAAGTCATTCTTGAAAATCCCTGCCTCTGGTGTAATAGCAGCTGGGTTAGGCTCCAGCCAGGCCACAAACCTGCGATGGTATAAGCAAACGGACAGACAGATGGCTGCTTGAGAGCCTAAACAAGAGAGTAATGACACCCTCTACAGGTCAAAATGCATGAACCCATTCAAATTGATCAAAGCTAACTTTTTGTTTTCTATATTATATTAGCTTAAAGATAAGTTTGTATACCAGTGTATTTGAAGAAGGACAAAAAAATCTATGTGCAGTTTTTATGAAGAAACTTTGGTGAAGAAATACTCCTGCTAAAAACTGGGAAAGCGATCAGAAAGCTTTGGGCAAGAACATTGTTTGTAGAAGACTGTAGCTGACAGATTCTCAGATGTAAATTTTCAGTGATGTGAGCATCACCAACAAGATTCCCTCCCACAGGGATCATTGGAAAGGGATCACACAAATTGAAAAGGACTAACCTTTATGGCTAAATATGAGTAGAGATATGAAAAATAAATTCAGGGAAACTGCTGTTTTTCTCATTTCGTGTCCATAAAATAAACTGATATTTGAGAGGAATACCTTCCCCAGCCTGAGCCTCTATCCTAATAGTCAAAAGTAAAAAAAAAAAAAAGAAAATCCCCTCTTTCTCCTCCTCAGCAGCAACACATCGTTCAGTATACTTTCAGATCTACATGTCTGTTCTAGATTAAAGGTAACACTTTGCTGTTCAATGTCAGGACCTCACATTTTACACCGTAAAAAAAAGCAGCAGATGTGAGTCTGCATCTTTCTTTTCTCTCATTCTTCATGGCTCAACCACAATTTTTTTTTATTGGGATGGGGTGGGGAAAAGCTTCTGTGATCTGCCCTGTGTGAGTACGTTTTGAAATGTGCTGGGTTGTCTATAAAAGGATTTGTAAAAAAAAAAAAAAGTCCTTAAACCNTGCCATTGCTCTTTTACAAACGTTATTTTAGGCACTTGCACGTTTATTTTGCACTTTCATTATTTCACTTCATTTTATTGATATTTATTTAAATTTTTTGCTAGATATTTGCTTCCTTGTTATTTTCCTTCTAATACTCTTTCTCCTGCATACATTGCACCAATATAACAAATAGAATAAAACCCATGTTTTTTAGGCAGATGCGTTGATACTGTGTAATGAAGCATGGCTCAGTTGGACTTGATCCAAACTATAAAGTTTAAGTTTGTGCAAAGGGGTTCCACTGTTATTTTTGGATGATTTTTTTGATGATAATTTTCATTTTGTACTCTGTAAATGGCCACTACAATTGATCAAAAATAAAACATTCTTTCTTACATCATAGTTTGTAGGCTAAGGGCAGCCTAAAATGACATAAGTCTAGCAGTGCTTTAATTTGATTTCTATTATTTAGTTGTTTTTTTTCCTTTTTTCCCCTTGAATGTTCAATAAAGCCAAATATGAATGATTGATTTTGTTAAAGGTTTTGTGGAAATAAACCTGCCCGATCCATCACAAACACTTGGTTTGGGTATGTTATACCATAATAAGTGTTGTTATTCCAGTATCAAATTTAGACCATTTCAGCATGAGCAAATAGTATTAACACAAAGTTAATTAAAACAACTGAAAATGTATATAGAAAGATCTGTTAATTTCACATTCTATAATTATTGCATGCATTCACATTTTATTTAATTTCTGTAGAATTTATTGGTATATTGATTGATTTATTGAGTCATTTATATATATATATCTGTATTTATTTAGGATTTTAACAGAATCAGAGTTTTGTCTCTAAAGCTTCTCTTCCAGGCTAGTTTAGGAAGACATCAGTTTCCCTTAAAGACAGTATTTGATGACATTACATGGTCCCGACAAAGTGGCAGTGTGTGACAAGTTGAGAATATGGCTGGATTCAGAAAGTTTTTGTATCTACCTTTGAAGAAAATATCAATGTTTTATTCAGGTTGAATTGTGTTTGCAAGACCAGACTCAAAGTTATTACTACTTGTGTTTATAAACTTTGAAATGATCTTGCAATGAGAAGCATAAAATGTATTTTCAATTACGATTAAGATAATGATAAAGAGGATTGGTTATGGCATAAGTCTGAGGTTTCATAGTGTGTCTCAGTTGGTTCCAATCAGACATTTTGCAGATTATATTTCATTAGGGATTGTTTCACATTATGGAACTCATGAGATGAGCGGCTGGAGGTATGATGAGAGCCATCTGTGGCAGACGGTTTGGGCTGCAAAAAAATCAGTCTGAGGGCAGCTTATGTCTTGTGGGCTTCATTATCCGGTAAAGTTATGTCTAGCCTTCAAAGAGGGGAGTTCAAACCTAAGCATACAAGTATGTATTCAGGGGCCTTTACTGAATCCAAGACATGTCTGTTTGAAGAGGACCCCACTTCCTGTAAACTCAGATTCTCTGTTCACAATTGTCCTAAAATTGCTCTGTTTGTCTCTTCTCTCTTTCCCTTCTTGACCAATCATGTGCTACAGTATCTGGTTTACATGTCCGTCACCCTTCACCCAGTGGATACAGGAAGCAAAAACCAGAGACAAAGGAGGGTTAAAAAGATATGCAAAGGATGTGAGAACACTTGAGATGGGGAGAAGGGAAGGAAATGCTGTGTTGAAGTAATTAGAACTGATAAGACTGGGCAGTATGGATATATGATGAAATTGCTGCTGTGGCGGACCGTTGTGCTATGTGTAGAGGACTGAAAAGAGATTTTAGCTCAGGATTGAACAGGGAAGAAAGAAAATGAGGTGCATCCCACCTCCTTATGAAACAAATAGCTAGATAACGTTGCACAGAACAGGTGTGATTGGTTTGATTATGCAAAACAATATACTTTATTGTCCCTGTAGGGAAGATTGTCTTGGGTTCAATGCATTTATGATACAACAACACAGTATCACACAGTTAAAGGCCCATTTATGCTCCCTTACGGACATCTCCGTTTCAAACATTCTCATGTGTCGCCGCCCTCATACTGTACTTCCATGCGTCTTTTACGTTACCATGGTTGTTAAATCAGTTCATCCACTAGTGGGTTGAGTTCTTCTGCAATCAGACATCAGTTTCAAACACTGGTTAATGGCAGTAATGCATCGCTATAAAGTTGTTTGCATCACCAAACACGCATGACTTTGGAGATTTGCTAACCTGAGAGGATTTTTGCACCAAATTTAGTCTTAATTGTACAAAAAGGGATTGCATTGTCCCTGAGCTGACGCAGCTTCACATAAACAATGTTCCTTTTTTTATTATTAAAAAAAAACTGTTGCAAATAGATTTATCAGAACAATATTTTTGAAAGATTTTTCCCCAATCAAATCAGAGGACAATATTTTCTTAAAGATTTTAAATTGGAGCAAATTATTAAAATAAGAAAAAAATACTTATCTTAATCTGTAACCCGAAAGGTCAAGGAATTGCAGTTTAAGGTTCTTAATAAGATCTATTTGACCAATGAATATATCAAACTGAAGTTTAAAGGAGACGTTAATGGTTTTTGTGACAGGGATCCAGAATATTTGGACAATTAATTTTTTTAGCTGTAATTTTGTATTGACTTTTTGGAAGAATATGTGGAGCTGGCTACAGTCCAGGGCAATGGACAAGCCTCATTTGACGGTGACAATTGTTAGATTTAGTGATTTTATTCTGAATAAAGAATTGGACTTTTTGGTCAATATCTTCCTTTTCTACGTCAAGAGACAGATCTGCAAGCCCTGCAACAACGGAGCATATTACACGCCAAACTAACGCGGCAGACAGACGAAGGTGCCCATCCTCTGTGTCGAGCTTACATAATGTCAAGAAGTGATTCCTCTTAAAGTGAATATTTCTGTATCTTAAACACATTTTACACACATGGTCCCATCCCCGATACCTTCTGCATAGACCCCCTACATTATATACACCCCAAAATGAAAAAATGTAATTATTTTACAAAAAAGAAACTTAAAACACTATGGGTCTGTTGCACATTAGCTTTAGCCTCAGGCAGTGTAATTTTAAAGTTTGATTTAAAAATTGTTTGTTTTTTATGGTTTAATTTACATTGAGGGGCTCTCTATCGTTTGCCGGTAAGTGTAAGTTCATATTCTGCTTGGAGGACATGTGATGGGTCGGTCATTATCCACTAAACCTGCCTATGAAGAGACTGCTTAGGGGTGGGACCTATTCAAGTTTTTAGAATTCTCAAAACTACTTCTAATAATCTGTTGAATAACTACATCGTAAGGCGATAAGGTTTGTATCTATTCCGATGAGATCCTATATGGTACCATTTCATTAAGACATAATCCATTTTGCAAGAAACAGCCAAATGACTGGAATTGGATCAGAATCTCCTGATTGCTATATTTACATTAAGCATTTTTATTTCAATCAGGCTTTTAAATTTAATTACTTGTGCCCATGTAAACATGGCTAATTTGATGCTCCTTTAGGCCTTTTCCATTGCTAAGAACCGAGAGCCAGTTCGGAGCTGGGGCTGGTGCTGGAGCCAGAGCTTTCAAAAAACCTCCTTCGTTTTCCATAACAAAGAGCCAACTTGGA
>JAPMNP010628671.1:0-12449 GCA_029874935.1 Atherina boyeri
TTTTCAGTCAAAAAAGCGTGGCGATAGGGCTCCAACGATCGGTTGCAATCAGCGTTAAAAAGTAGTAGAAGAAGAACTTGTTGAGTCATTTCCGGTAAGTGCGTAGCGGTAGTGTGTGATTTGAGACAGTACTACCCAGTCGAAATTTTGCGCACTGTGCAGTAAGTGCACTTCTATTAAGTGCACTGCAAAGAAGTGCACTAAGAGAAGTGCGCGATTTGGGACACACTATGAGTGTTATTGTCATTTTTTTCCCATATACAAATGGCATTCTCTTAATTCTGGTTGGAGCTGCTGCTTCTGCCCAGTCAGAAGCCATGCCTTTTCTAAAATTTAAGATGGAACAAGAAAACCTATAAACTAAACCCTATAATAGTTGCATGTCCTTTTTATAATGACTAATTTAAGCCTTAAAGTGAATGTAATACTAAATTCAACCCTTTTGAATGATTATGTCAATGACCTTTTACAGCATTTGTATTTTAAGAAACGGCATTGAATTGAATTTAACTTTATTGAATAATGTAGAAACATAAATCTTTAAATTCAGGTTTAAATCTTTCCAAGTTCCTGACCAACACTTCATATTTAGTGCTGATGATATAGAGTCTAAGGACGGGAAAAAAAGCTCTGTTGTTGATTTAAAAAAACTAATCAGAACAGTCTTTGATGTTATTCATTATGATTACAACACATATATGTAATAGAGATATTCATTTAGTTCGTATTATAGCTATATTAGAAAGTAAAAATTATAAATACAATCAAACCAAGCTGTTTTAGGGGCTTGCTGAGGGGTTTGGAGACGGAAGAGCTCCTCTAAGAACAACATATGTACCTTTTCTGTGGTTGCATTCCCATGGATAAAGTGTATTTAACAGCCATTGAAGTCAAATGAATATAATTCATCCATATTAGTTCAGAACAGTGCCTTGAAAAAGTGCTCATCCCCTTTGGCATTTTCCTGTTATTTTGCCTCACAGTTTGGAAACAAGATGGATTTAATTGGGGTTTGTAACATTTAATCAACATACGTTACCAATTACAAGTTTGGATATCCATTCATTTTGAAGATCTGTCCAAACTTTTGGCTGGTGTATTGTATGTACCATTTTGAATTGGCTATTCTTTCTTTTGAATTGAGAAATGAACAAGGAATATGGCAAAAACAAACTAATTTGCTTGTGTGTAAGTGTGATGAATGTGTTCCGCTGCTCTACATCAGTCTTTAAGTCATTCAACAGACTCCATCAGATTTGAGTCTGGGATGTAACTAAACAACTAGACCATTATAAGACACATTACAAGGTGCTTCCCATAAAATCACACTCAATCACTTGTTTTAGCAGTGTGCTCAGGTTTGTGCTGAAAGATGAGCTGACACCCTAGTCTCAGTTCTCTGGGAGACTGAAACAAGTTTTCTTCATGAATTTGCTCAAATTTTCTATGGTCCATCATTTTGTAGATATTTACCCATTTTTGCGCCCCTTTTTGGAGAAAAGCAACAACACCGCATGATGCTGCCACTATCATGCATCCGGGACAGTGGTCGGGTTTGTGATACATGTTGTATTGTATTGCAATTACACTTTAAGTGCCTTGAGATGACATCTGTTGTGAATTGGCGCTATAAAAATAAACTGAATTGAATTGAATTTAATTGTAGGAAAAATTTAGTCTCTGCTAACCAGAGTATAAGGCCTTGACATTAAACTTTTTACTTCTCCAATAGCTGTGGTAATTTGTTCACAGGGTCATTGCGATATCATATGTTACTTAGATGTTATACAGTCAATGTGTGTTGCTGACTCACCTGATCATTGTGTGGGCTGGTCAAGTCATTGTCACCTGTAGGTTGTTTACCTGCCTGACTGAAACCATTTCAGTCATTAGGGCCAGCATGTGAATTACCCTTAGACTGTGAATGTTCCTTTTACACTTTCAAGCTGAAACTCCCAACTGTGTAGTTAAGAGCTGAATAAGTCCAGTTGTTTTCAAGCTTTTAGGATTAAATTGATTATCACATTTGTATTCACTTACCCAATCAGAGTTTGGCGTTTTTGTGAACTCCAAGCATATCCCTTTGCTCTTTTACGTAGGAAATACCCGCTTCTCCATAAAGACCATCTTTATTGCGTCTATGGCTTGACAAGGTTGTTGGTGTACAGACCCTGCAGTTTATGCTGTGAAGCTTTGCAGCTTCTTCGGAATTGCCTTCGTCTTTCTGATATATACCCTTCTTGTGATGCAGTAGTTATTCAGTTTTAATTAAACAGTGGCTACTCTGGTTCTTAAAGGGATATTTAAAGCATTTGAATAAACTAACCTAACCTGTTTGTTTATCTGACCGTGGTCCTTCATAGTGGTGTTTGCTTAGTGTTGGTCTTGCTTAGTGGTGTTGCAGACTCTGGGGCCTTTCAGGTAAAATTATGTAAATCTTGGATTGCATAGAGTTAAGTTTAACTGATCATCTTCTGTGAGTTGTGGGGGTAAAGGTGTGTAAACTTTAAAGGAGTTTATTTTTGTGTATGTGTTTTTTATATTCATTCAAAATAGTTTTTCTTTCAAGTTTGCTTTATCAACTTACAGTTTTTATAGCTCCATTACATGAAATCAAAAAAGTCAACCACTGAAATGAAAGGTAATAATGCAACAAGACAAGAAAACAACTAAAGTGTGTGAGTGAAGAGATACTTTTTCAAGGTAGTGTAAATCCTGAGCTTTATAATGGTCTCCCCCTTTGCGTTTTGTTTGATTTCTTTTAAGGTTAGTGATTGAAAATGGTATATTGTTAATGGTTTACTTAAGTGTACAATTGTTGTTTTTTCTGTTTGTGTTTTTTTTTGCAATGGTAGAATCTGGTGCTGTATTCAGTCCTTCAGCTCATCACTGTATGTTTGCTATACTTAAACAATCACCACAGAGTTACATCACAGAGTGTTTAGAAAAGCTCCTACTTTGAAGTAGGACCTAAAAAATGAATAAATTAAGAAAAAGAACATCCCACAGAAGGAGTTCAATGAACTGTTTAGCCGAACTTGATTTGCTGTAGGGATAAAAAGAAGCTAGGGAGGACTTTCTATGGTAGTTATTAAAGCTATTAAAAGGTTTCTCTTGTCTAAATGTGCCTGTTTTCTAACTTGAAATGACTGTTTATCAAGACCTATTTAGTAATTGACCACTTTAACATTAGCTGACTCTACACCAGTGTCTGTCGCTGCTTGTACTGCAGGCAGTCTTGAGAATTTTATTCTACCTTAATGCTTTTGAGAAAGAAAAGTTTTACCATCAGCATGCGTCAGTCAACATGTAAACTCATTCTGACTGATCAGTATTGACCAGTTAACTGTTTTAATCTCTGCAAACAATTGTTTTTAGTAAATATGCTCTCATGCATATGCTTCTTTAATGATGTGTAGAATTTTCAATGGATCCTCTTGTGGCATCTCATACCAGTAGCATCTATTGCTTTGTCTTATGGTCCTTTCTATCATGATCCAACTTTTGAATCTTAACTGTTTCTTTTGTATGGATAGAGACTCTCTTTCTAAAGTTTTTGCAGTATGTTATGACATTTTAAGGATGGTTTATTGATTTATGCATATATGTTTTTTTCCATTCTTTATTATATGAACAAAAGATAATTTTTAACGTATACACAGGCATTAGATCTGGGCTATTCATTTCTGGTCCATGATGGACACTGTCAGGTGGCAGGTGTGTGGAAGCAAAGAAATTAAAACCTGCATAAAATTGGCCCTCGAGGGCCATGGTTGAGCAGCCCTGCATTAGATTAATCATCTGAATGCTTCTGCGGTGTTCAGTCTGTGTAATCTCTATGATGATCCTATGGTAGCCTTTACCACAAGGCTGGATCTTGTTACAGTTGCAGTATAGATGTTCATAAATTCTTCTAGCAGTAATCTGAAATGCATTTTTCCAAATAGCGTGCCAAACTTTATAATCCCTGTTGAGTAGAAACGTCTGAGGCATCAGTGGGGAGCCCAACCTGTGCTTTCTGTGGATGCCATTGTGGGAAAAAATCACCTTAAAAAAAACTCTGGTCTTGTTTCTCTGTGCTGAGGCCTTTCTTTTCTTCTCATACACTTCGTAAGACACCTTTTCTCTTGCAACTCTCAGCCATTTTCAAAGGACCCGGTGAGAACTGTGAGATAGAATGGATGAAGGTTTAGCGCACTACACATATACACTTGAAAGTGCGCATGCCCAGAAAGCGAAAGCTATCCGAGCATGTACGACGGCCTTACCTAAAAATATCTCCACAAAGATTGACAATCATCTAGACCAACAGTCTAGATGATCCACCTGGAATAAAAACATCCTCCACCATACCTTTTTAAGGCAATTTTCTGCCCTTTAACTTACACATTTAGCTTTCAGTAAAACAGTAGTAAATCAAAATGCCATGCTTGAAATAATTACAGAGTTATATGATTTATAACAAACAAATTTATATTTAACTATACTACTCAATTTCACTATTCACAAAACAAACATCTTTATTGCTTCATTATTTGCTGTACATCTTTAAATATCTTTAATCAAAATAATAATATAATGGAATGATAATGTAATTATAATAATGATAATCTGAATGGATTCTTCAGATGTTGGTTAATCAGTCAGCAGCCAACTTAACAGCCATCTCACTCACTGTGCAATACATGAATGCAGAAACATTTTTAATATCTACAAATGAGCTTTTTTAGATTACAAAGCTTCCCAGTTCTCTCTCAAACTATAACAAACAGTATTAACTTGTAAATGCAGTTGAAGTAAAGTTGATTTAGGAATATGCACTGTAGTAGAGGATATGCATTGTTCCTTTTAAATGATGATGAATAATACCAGTTTATTCAGTTTCGTGTAATTTCCATCTGCAGCTACTAATTATTTGTAGTGCCTTATCGTAGCAGCATTGAAGCTGTTAGCAGAAAATTATGTCTCGTATTTCTTTTCACTTGTGGAAGAATTATATTTCACGTCAGTCTTTATCATAAATGCCGAAACCTGCTCAGCTCTTGAAGGCAATCTCACAGCCAGAGTCTGAAGGGTTTTTCCTTCCTCTCCTCTCTTATCAAGGACTCTGCATCCACAGACGACATGTGGTAACACAACCTCCTACCACTAACACAGCATAGAGTTTACAAACCACCATCCTCTCAAGACCCACAGCAGCTCAGCTCAGCAGTCTGTTTCTCCGTCACTCTGAGCTTTTGGTTTCTAAGAAGGGAATTTCATGGGAGGAGGAGGAAGAGGAGAAGGAGGAGTTGCATGCACACAAACCTGGAATAGTGCAGCACCAGTCCGCTCTGGAGTTCAGGATCCCCATCGTCTTGTCAGCCCCTCCCCTTTATGTTCACCTCCATAATATTCTCCGCGAAAGTAATCCACAACAAGTGAGTCCACGAGTTTTGCTTTTTGTTAATCAGCTTATGTAGTAATTTTTTTTCGCTGTAATTAATTTGATTCACATTTCCTTGTGTGTTTATATATTTCTGTTTTTTGTGAAGTGCAATTGTCCTGTACAAACAGCCTGTATTTAATGCAGCTTGATTTTAAGTTAAAAAAAATGAAAGAAATGGAAAAAGAGAACCTTTTTATGCACTATCTGCCTTTTCCTGATCTTCTGAAATTCTAACAAATGTCTATTCAGTGAATATTACTGCTTGTCCTCCAGGCACAGTGTCTCTGCAATTTTACTTTTCTTTTTTTGTCTTCTTTTTTCCCCAGTTAGTCTATGCTCCTTTTTAAGAAACGGGTAAATTGTATATTTGACAGCACAGTAAGCTCTATATCAAACCATTTAAATCCTAATTATTTTTTCCCTGTGCTTTTTTAAAAGTGTATCTTCCTTTTCCTTTTTGTAAGTGATTTTCTGTACATGCTCAAATAATAATGATAGAAATTTGATAGTATGAAGTGGAAAAATCTTTTTCCATTGTTGAGGTATTTGTTAATGAGTCCCATGTTGACATGTTTATCTGTGCGAATAGATACTTGCAAGCGTGCGTGGGTGCTTGTGTGTTTGTATGTGCGCACGTATGTCAGTGGAAAGGCAGATCTGTTTGTGCAATTCTGAATTTGCATAGGTGGTTCAGACAACATGCCAGGCTGGAGTTTAAGGGAATTGCCCTCCCTATATTTACACCTTCTCTTTTTCCCGCAAGTGTTCTACATTGACACAACAAAGGCTTTCACTGCTAACTCAAAACAGCTTTGAATGGTGATATATATCTGCTGTTAATCTGTTAGAACTTCAAATTAACCTGACATGACTAATTGAGGACTGGTGTATGATGACTTGCAGCTCGTCAGGTGTTAACTAGTTTACTCATCTGTTGTGTCATATTAATTTCTAAATATACAATGAGACCACTGTAGGTGCCATATTATTTTTCTTTTTTCCTATCACATCTCAGCTTTATTACAGCCTATGCCAATTTTTTTTCACAAGATTCAGTTTTTGTTTGTGGTACAGATAGATTTTAGGTTCTGCATCTGACGATTTAACATGAACAGTTTAAGCACTGAATATTTTATCAAAAAAATCTCTGATGAGCTGTCTGTAATGATAAAAAATATTGCATCTAATACTTATAAAGCAACCTTATTTACATGATTTTTTTTTTTTTAAGCATTCAAAGCTAGATCAAATGTGCAAGCTGCAGGGAGTTCTAATGGTTGTAAAGCATCTTTTTATTCTTTTCAGGTTTGCTTTACTTAAAGTTCTCCTTGCTTCACAAGCCACAGCACGTTTGCTGCTATAGTGCAGGGTCTGTCGGTCAATATTCTTCAAATTTTTCAAATTTAATGTTCCCTCAGAAAAGCTAGTCACTGAATCTGTAATTAACACACGGTAGAAGTATTTCTTCAAGAGAAATTATTTTATTTTTCTGCCTTTTTTGTTTTGCATCAAATTTTATGTATGTATATACTTCTGACCTAGTTTTTTGAGGAATAAATAATTTCGCGTGAGTTAGTTTTTTGCTATTGACAAAATGTGATTCTGATTTGTGTGGATGGTTATACATTTTGTTTTGTTTTGGCACACAAATTTCTCATCACATTTTAGGAGTTCCATTTATGTGATACAGAGTAATCGTGTACTAAATTATTAAGTTAACAAAAAGACAATCCTATCTCTTCCACTACGTTTAGATTTGTAGTGGGTCGCTTGTAAATCTTTAGGAAAAAAAAAATAAAATAAAAAAAAGAGAGACTCCAACTTGGACTGTAATCCTGAAATAGCTGCTTTCTAATATGCTTTTGTGGCAAAAATGCCAAAGACCCTTTATGTCTGATTTGATAGTCTGAAAGAGAACTTCAGAGTAACCCTTCTAAAGATGAAATTTTGTGGAAAGAAAAAAAAAAAAAACAGCAAAATTTAACATTTAATTTCTAATCAGTTGGCTTTTAAGGTACTCTGTGGTATTTTTCACTCTGTAAGCACATACACAATAATTAATGTGCCGGATAAGTGCAGAAGGTAATCTGGAACTTGCTTGGCTGACTGCAGAGGGCACTAGTGTGAATATCAACAGGTGGTGTCAGGGTAGTTTAGCAGAGGATTGCTGAAGTCTAAAAGGCTGAATGGTTATTTCTAAAGGGCTGGTTTACCAAGAAACAAAAAGGCATCTATGGATATGTTTCATGTATTATGTGAAAATGTAATTGGCCTTAAAGAAAAAAAAAAAGCTGATGTCCAAGAAGTGTTGAATGTGAAAACTCCATAGAGTATCTTTAATCATTTATCCTACACAACCTGAATGTCCTCAGAAAAGATGCTGAAGTGATGGCTGACTCCAGGCTGTGGACACATTCCCTCAATACTTAAAGCTAATTGCAATAAAAATGCAACCTTTTGGTTTATAACCACAATATTGTATTTATACCACAGTCCTTCCACTTTAGTTGTATTCGTACTGTATTTACATCACGTTAAACTCTTCAAGTCAATTTATTCACTGTGTTTGAGCAAAGAAAATTTTATTGTACATAAAAAGCTTTTTCCCCTTTTGGTTTTCTTGAGTTGGGACGTTATTTTATTTTGCTCTACATAGCTTGTATTTAAATGCACTAAATGTCTCTTTATCTAACATTTTGAGCACCCAGCAGCTCGCTGTAAAGCTGGTAGGTATTGATGGCCCTGAAAGCAATGATTTTTTTTTTCTTCTATTTTAATTCTTTTTTTTTTTTCCCCTTAAAACTATAACCTGGACTGTCCTGCTATTTTGTTATAGACAATTATAAATCAGTGATGTAACCCTTTCAGTTATGCTGGTTAATTACCCATTTTATAACAGACTTATTCCACAAAATATGAAATGTAGAAATTAGCTTTGTAATATTCAAAATTCGCTCTAACTGGAATGTTTCAAATACTGACAGTTGGTTTACTGTAATTTGTCCACTTGTGGGTGTGTCATGGAAATTGTGTAAGAAAAAAAAAATCTATTACATCCTTGTTGGCCCCTTCTCAACAGAACAAAAAAATGATCCTTTAGCATATGTTTAGTTTTTAAGAACTGAAATACCTCATAATCTCTGTAGGAAATGTGTTTTTTTCTTTTTCTTTCTTTTTCTTAATTAGTTGATGAGAACTGTATCTTGAAGTTCCTCCCTACAACCTATATTTTAACACTGATGTATTTAAAGGAGATGATGTTATTCTCTTGTACAGTGTTTGGCTAAATTGTACTGATGCTAACAAAACAAGAAGTGCTTCAGGAAGCTAGAGAAAATGACAACTTATTTAGGTAACTAGAAACACTATCAGCTTTGTCCTTTTTTAAAGGTGACCTTTCACCTCCAATGATACCCTCCGACATTCACCTGAGTATTTTCACCTATTGTCCACTTCTGAGAGGCTCATTTAGTTCAAATCTGTAATTAGATTGAGAGTTCAGCGTTGTAGAAATGTGAGTTGTGTGAGGAAAACACTGATCAGCCACAATGTTAAAGCCACATTCCTGATGATATTGGTGTCCATGTGGAGACTGGGCCTGGATCCTTTGGGGTCCGTTTTTGGGTCTGGGAAGTTTTGAGGAAGAGTCAGCAGCTGATCCCGAGCAGGTGTTTTTATTTTTTTTATTTGTTTTTTTGTTCTTTAAAGAGGGGCATTGTTCTGCATCAGGGAGAGCTGTTGATGGTGGAAAATGTGCTTGTTCATTTGTAGTGTTTAGGTGGGTGGTACGGTAGCATTCACTTGAATGTCAGGACCCAAGGTTTCCCAGATAAATAGCATTGCTATTTAATTATGTGATTAAGGGTATTCTCTTAACCCGTTTGTGGTTTTATCGTTGTAGCTGATCGGGTTACGTGTGACTAAATTACCATAGTCATATGCACTGATCATCTGTTTAGTGAGCTTTCTTTTCTTTCGGAAAAATTATTGTAGAAAAGAAGAAAAAAGAATATAGAGCTATTTACAGAGTTACCTTTGGTTGCCTGGAATGCATCCTGTATATTCTTGTACGGAGGACTACCTAGCAGAAGTTAGAGATTTAAAATGCTTGCGCCCTCATGTACATATTGATGTACCTCAGTTGTGGCGTTTACTGTGTGACCCTTAGCAGTGGTGGTTTATTCGTCCCCTTACAGGGTGACCCGAGCCTCACTTTGCTGACCTTTTTCAGCTCATGAATAAGCTCACCGATTTGCCTTACCCGATCTCATGTTGCCCCCTAAAGTACTTACCCAACAAACACTATGAGGATGAGTAATGCTGCTGACAGTACTCTCCCACTGACTGAAATCTTTGTCTATTTTAAGGTACTTAAGCTATCAACAGTGACTTTGTCCTGGTTGTCACAAGGTACAACTTTTTCCCATTTCACCGTATATAATCTTGATCTTGAAAGCTTATTTGATTTCCACTGCAGATGATGTCATACGTTTAACAAATCCAAGTGTTTTAACATGGTAACCTTGTAAGCATTAAAAATGTGCATACATACATTAATGTCTGCTCTATTTATGATTACATTCAAGAATAGCTTTAGAGTGCTGTAGTTAAGTATTGTCAATGTTGATTCAAATGCATCTCAGAGGCCTCTGTGAGTGATTTTACAAAGTTCAATAACTGTATATTTTGTATTATGTTCTAGCTCCAAAGGAATGACAGAAAAAAAGAAATGTAAAAAAAAAAGAAGAAAGCTTTGTTCCCTGAACTAAATTGTACTTTTTGTGTTGTCGATTGAACAAATTGCATTCCTTGCTTGTGAATAGATGCATTTTTCTCCCTGCTCCTTAAATTTTTTCCTTCTTTCCTTCCTTTCTTTCATTTTTTAGCCATTGAAGTTTGAATAAAATTTCTAGTTTGCAGAATGTATTACTAAATAAATGGGTTGTCATCTTGTACCTCTCATTTTATCACTTTTTTTTGCTGCCTCTTGCCAAGTGAAACTTTCTGAGTGTGACAGGTAGAATAGTTTTACAGACAAAATCTTATTATGTTTCTACGGCTATTAAAGGCTGAATGGAAGATCAGAAATGGCACTCCTGAGGTCGAAGAATGAGTCTGATAATATTGAAATATNACTTGCTTTGCACCGCCCTGCCAAGTGAAAGAAGAGGGGAAGGGAAAAAGAAATGATGGTCATAATTATCTTTGGTGCACTGCAAATATTTTCTCATCCAGATGTTAGAAAAGTATTTGAGGATCCCATAATTCCTTCACAACAGCTGTACATGGTAAACGACTGTCAGATCTCTACTACGTTTTTCAAGAAAATCTGATGCTAAGCTCTGACGTCTGTAAAATTTTCAGTCCGTGATGTTAACTGTGTGCTTCAGCTGGTAAATGATCATAAACAGGACCTCGTTTTGAGCATGTTTTAAGCCCCATGACCTCAAAATAGTAACCTGGTCAAAGTGGCAAAGCTTTGTTAGTCTCCCTCTTATTTTTTTTTTTGCCAGTGTGTTGAGTGCATGTAAGGGGCTCGAGCTCAGAAGGGGTCAGGGCAGTCTACGGCCACTAGGATTAAGAAGCAAGGGAGGGATTACTTTAAATGTCAACATAATGTCATGAGCTGTGCCAAAAGGTCAAACGTTCAAATGGTGCTCAGTGGTGAGCAGTTAATAGATCAGGTGCAATTTGGATTGTTGTGGTTCCTGAGATGAATTAAAATCTATTAAAACAAGATATTTTAGACGGATTTTGTGTAGGGATCAAAGATCCTGAAGCAAGATTAAGGAGTTTCTAATGCATTTTAAAGACAGTGTTTTTCATTTTATAAATTTATCACTTACATTTTCTTTGCATGTATTATGCACTCAACTCCTGTTCAAATTATTTATTGCTGGAATTCTACTGTTTTCCCACAAATACTTCAGATTTATCTGTGTTCAATATATCATCTTATTGATGCAAAAACTAATCTTAGTTTAGCAGCCAGCTAGCCAGAGGGGGGCAGTGTTAATAGCTATGAGTGATAAGAAACGCAAGCAGTTTCTTATTACTGATATGTAGCCTAACTCCCTGAAAGTTAATTGAATTAAAAGTGGATGTTTATTACAGTTTTTTGTTTTGTAAAAAGGAAATTGTATCATATTTGGCTTTTAAAGTGGTCGTCATGTCCTGACAAGACTAACAGGATCAGACTCATACATTTAACCATTTTTAAGTAAAGGTTGTTGATGATCGTGTAGCTTGCATTCTAAGATTAATCATAGGAACAGTAGGCCTGCTCTTGTAATCTTGTTTTCAAAGTGTGTACATCTTTGAGGCATTTGCACGTTAAAACTGCACTAAATGTGACTCATTAGGTCTTGGGCCACCTGTGCACCCATAATGAATCACGCTGCCCTCATATTCCTGCACATCAAATAAAAAGCGGCCGTGTCGGCAGAGGCCATCATCAAATGGAGCTGGCTCGTCATCTGCCTGCCATTGTTGAGCGCATGTCATGCTCTGCTTCTCATGGCGGAAAAACCCATTTGAGCTTGACTAATACAGCCATGCAGACGCAGCAGTAAGAGGTGGGG
This sequence comes from Atherina boyeri, assembly GCA_029874935.1. Classification (NCBI taxonomy): domain Eukaryota; kingdom Metazoa; phylum Chordata; class Actinopteri; order Atheriniformes; family Atherinidae; genus Atherina; species Atherina boyeri. Next base: position 12,010 of record JAPMNP010628671.1, read on the forward strand.
GTGGTGGGGCACTCTGCTTACTCTGTGGATGGTCTCGACACTGAGGTCACTGAGCTCCGTATTTGTTAATTTGCCCCAGAGTGCACGAGGAGCCAGATTTTCCTTCTTTATGATCGCAAAGCAAAAATGATTTTTTTCTTTTCTTTTTTCTCTTTTTTTTTTTTGCATTAAGCACAGAAAAGTAAGCAAAGCGATGTGATTGATGGATCTTTAGTGGCCAAGACATTCCTCGATCCAGATCAAATCTAACATTTCCTTTTAAAAGCTGCTACTGCTTCTCCCTCACCCGCCATGCTTCCCTTCTCCATTTCCTCTTTCTGTGAGTGCTCTTGTTGCCCGAGGTCAGTTTGTCACAGAGAGCACAAGCTTTTCTCACTTGGACGCAGCGATTCCATGATTGGTGTGTACAAACAATCATATCAAGCAGGGATGACATATAC
>JAPMNP010628679.1:0-12981 GCA_029874935.1 Atherina boyeri
ACTTCTTATGTGGGGACAATCGGAGGGGCCATCATGATGATGGGAGACGACATAAAGACAAAAAGTTATAACAATTTCATGTTTTGATATTTTGGTGATATACTGTATTACTTAAACATTTAAAACTAAATCATGTACACATCTTAGAAGGAAAGCAGTCACTTAAACTGGTAACCATTTAGACTTCTGAAGCTTGACTTTGAGTACTTGCTCTTTTTTTGTACGTTAAAAGTGGCCAAAATGACTGGAAATCATTGGATTGTTTGTGTTATAATAAACCGATCGTTGTACGTAATCTCATATTTCTACATTAAATGTAACCATGAAAGCAGTTGAATAATTATAGTGGTGTGTAAATACAAAATTTTACGATAACATTGTACACGTACATAAACAAAACGCAACAAAAACATTACTTTAACTGAAAGGTTATGTTTCAAGTTTCATACTATAATTCTAGTTTGAGAAGTAGCATATGAATATTTCAGGTAATGGTGTGATTCTGATTCTCTCTCCCCAAATTGAGAGAAATTGTGAAAATAGTAACAAATGTGTACATTTTAAATTAATTTCTATTGAACATTCACAACAATGTTCTTAACTCCTTGAACTATTGCATGGATTTACCAGTACTCAAGGAGATACCACTGCTTAACAACCTTAAACAGTTGGTTGGGACCAGTTACTCCTTAAAATAAGCAGCTATAAAATGGAGCACTTCAAGCTAAATTACATCAAGAATGACGTCAGTAATTTATAGGAAAAATGTATTCTTTGAACAATAAATTAGCCGGTAAACCTTGTGTACAAGATTCCCACGATCAAAATGTGAATCTATAAATGAACATATTGTGGGCTCTTTAATAAACAAAGGAAAAAGACTTCATGGTCCTTAGCCAGTTAGTTTCTCTCGGGCTATTACGCCCTTGCATGTGCCCATTCACATCAAGCTATGATGAGGTTGTTAAGTGACCAGCAGACCTAAACAGGAGGAGAAGAGAGAGCACTTAGCCATAAAAATGGGTTTCTATGGAAACACTAAAGGCGAGAGACATTTTACTGCTGGATAATTGATGTGCTTTGTCAACTTGATCACTTGTCTATTTTGTGTCTCCCTGTTTTGCAGAAGCCCCTTAGTCAGTTGTCTAATTGTGCTTAATCCACTCAATGTTTATGCTCTGTCTGCAGGTAGATATAATTCACAGGCGGCTGCATAAGGACATCCTCCACAACCCTGTGGCCATTTTGAACTTTTGTCCCGACCTTAAATCTATCTGCTCAGACCTGAGGAAGGTTCACGGAGAATTTATCTTCCTCATTGACCGCAGCGGCAGCATGAGCGGAATCAACATTAACCGTGTGAAGGTGTTTTATTTTTGTCTTATCTTAGCTCATGGTGTATTTCTTTTATGTGCGAGTGTTTCACAAACATGTAAGCAAATGTTGATTTACATACAAACAGATCTAAATCCATCACCAATTTGTACAGTTGCTGTGTTAAATAAATCTAAACCTATCGTTGTTGAGTCCAAATAAGTCACAAATTCAAGTTTAAATTAGACTAAAATGGTGAGGTAATGCATGAAAACACATGACTTGTGGCTGTAGAACAGGTTTTAGTCTCAGTCATAATGTGGTCTGAGCTGGCTGCAGAAGCAGTCAGTCAACAGTGTGAAGGGCAAGTACACAAGGATATTGATCAGGCAAATTATTCACTATTCACCAAACCTCTTCTAGTTGCTAGGTTTTAGACAGTCTTTGAGATCTTATCAGGCTTCATGTGAACTTCCATCAATATTCACAGAGTCGACTAAAGGATATGGAGGGTGACTTTTTCTTCTCTTTATTTCCATCTTTTTGTATGTTATTTGGCAGCTTTTGCACTGATCCTGTTCAACCATGCTGGCTGGTGTTCTTTTGAGTTTCACACTTGGGGTTTTATTGGTTGTGTCTGATACTAGGTATCTCTATCAGGTGAGCCTGATAGAAATACGATAACTATTTACAACGGGTCTGTCGAGAAATCCTTTTCAATACCCTCAGAAATATCTTTAAAACTGGAGCATGGCTCTGAATTTCTTTTCTTTCTTTAATGTACCTGAACAGACATTTTACTCTAAACTGAATCATCGTGAGTGTCTTTGTGCTCTTCCCTTAAATGGAAGCTCAAATAAGTTGCATTCTTTTGAAAATTGCCAATGTGCTGAAGAAGGGGACAGTGATAGATGAAATAACAGCGTCTCATCTAAGGGAAAATTAGCTGTTTTGTCATGACAGTTGTCGTTCGGGGGCCTAAATGTGCTCTCGGTCTTCTTCCCAGGATGCCATGGTGGTTATTCTCAAGAGCCTGGTACCTGGCTGCCTTTTCAACATCGTTGGTTTTGGATCCACATTCAAATCCCTGTTTACAACCAGCCAGAATTACGAGGAGGTAAAGCAGTTCTGAATCATGAAAGGGGCACTTCATGCAGTTTACATGTTCAACATACTGTACAGTTTCTGAGAAGTCCAACTAACTTAAAACATATGTAATAGGTTCCATTGTCAGCACAATTGTTGTAATATATCGGTTAATACACTACAGGTCACATCAGGAAACTCAAATCCTGTAGATGTTCTGAATTTACAGGACGTGATAAACCAGGAGACAATAAAAGGGTTAGTAATTGGTTTATGTTCAGATCTGGGCAGAAAAAGCACCTGTGGTGTTGCAGGTGCCAGCTGAGCCCGTAAACTGCCCCTACTGGTCACTAATGTGTAACTGAAACTGTTGTTGAAACTGTAAAAATTTCAGGTTGTTCATACTGTTTTCTAAAAGGATAGTGCATTAAAAGGTGGTAAATAGGATTTTCCAGGTCTGCAACGGTTAGAATAATTTTCAAATGATGCATGCACATGAGACCGCCTCCTCCCCCACCTATCCTCCTATGAAAAGCCTCCCCCTACTACTAAAAAATTTTGAGGTTGATTGATGTACCAACGACCAATATTGCATGACCAGGGGTTGTTTTCTATTGGCTAGTGTTTTTTAGGCCCCACCACGTCCAAACTCACTATTTCTTTTTACTTTTTTTTTGTTTTTCATAAGTATGGGCTTGCTACATATCTCTCTAGAAGGTTTTAGCAAAGATTAAAATTTTGTCAAAAAAGAAAAATCCTCTGTCCCACCTTTAAATTGAAACATCTTGATAATTTACTTCCACGTCTTTGCACTAAACGGGGCGAAAAACATGGAGTTTTCTTTATTTGTTGGTTATTGTGCTGTTATTTTACCAGTCCGACCCACTTAAGATCAAATTGTGCTGAATGTGGCCCCTAAACTAAACTGTAAATCGACACCCCTGGTTTAGGGGACATTGGTCTGAAAAATGATTCTACAGGCTGTAAAATGTTAAGAAAAATTTGAGAACCACTGGTTTACAAAAATTAAAGCTGGTTGATTGGGTGTTGCAGACATAGCATTTTTTGATAATCGCCATGTTATTTGGTCATTTACATTATCAAACATGGATAATCTTAGTGCTTGAGATACATGAACTATGTGAATTCAGTGTAATAAAATACATAAGTATCAAAATTTTGAGCTGTGTGATAATAGTTCTGAGTGTTATAGTAACCTCTTGCCCTCTTGGTGCAGGAGGCCCTGGCCCAGGCTTGTGAATACATTAAAAAGATCAGAGCTGACATGGGGGGGACTAATATCCTGGCACCACTCACTTGGATCCTGAGGCAGCCGATGTTCAGTGGTCACCCCAGGCTGATGTTTCTGCTCACAGACGGCGCTGTCAGCAACACGGGCAAAGTAATCGAGCTGGTCCGCAGCCATGCACGCGACATCAGGCAAGACTTCCTGTTTCATTCTAGGAATTGATTTGAGACGCATTGTTAGGAAATATCGTAAACACTATCTGGTCATTGAACATGCCACACCCTACACATAATTATGCTTTCATGCACTGTTGCTACATTGTTGCTTGGTTTCTAAGAGACGTCGTAACATTAATGGTAGAAAAACTTCGATACGTTGCATCAAAGCAAGTGCTAATTTGATTCAACAACTTGGCTAATGCATTGCTCATTCATAACACTCCGTGGTACGTCAGGGGGTTTAGATGCAACACACGGCTACATCCTCTTAAAATGAAATCTAGAAACATGCAGCTTGTTGTGTCACTGTCAGATATGATGTATCACTATCAAGAATAGAGAGAGGAAGCTGAGTTGAAGCTGAGATAAATAAGGAAGCAGGATGTAAAAAAAGAAAAAAACAGCTTTCAATTTTAAGGGAGAGCCAGTGGCACACAAAACCTGCACTACACTACAAAATCACTTTATTTTGCCTATATCATCTAAATCTCACACTGAAATCCCTGTCCAGAGTCACTCTGGAAATAATTGACTTTTGTCTTCCCTCTTTAAATGGATGACTGCCCCCAGATAATTGCATTAGGTGCAGAGAGCTTGCCCAAATCATAAACACTTCCTGGGTCATTATAGCACTATGCTTACAAACCAGAGCAGCCAGTTGGAGACGAGCTCAAACAAGGATGAATGTCATATTCACAATATTCATGTTAGAGGTTCCAGCTATGTAGATGACTTTTCCCTTTTAATCTGCCCCCTTATCTCATTAAAAATGCAAAGGGACAAGGCTGGTGCAATGCAATTAAACAACTCATTCCTCTGTGAAAAATGGAATTAAAAAATGTCACAATGATACAGCATCAACCACTCAATCGGGAAAAGCCAGGTGTCATATTTGTGTGCACATCCCAAAGAGACAAGTGTAATCTCGTCACATATTTCTTGTGATCTGTCCACGGAGCTGCGTTGTTTAATGTGTCTGTGCAGATGTTTTACATTCGGCATAGGACAGAATGCCTGCAGGAGGCTGGTGCAGGGACTGGCGACAGTTTCCAAAGGAACAGCAGAATTTCTAGCCGACGGAGAGAGACTGCAGCCAAAGGTACTCATTTACAGCTTCAAGTGTCACTCCTATCGACAGCCAGCTATTCTAGGGAAACATTATACATTGGGTTTAAAACACTGAGTGTCTGCCACTTCTACCAATTAGGAAATAATTTCTCAGAGACATTGTTCGCTTCATGTACTTGTCAAAGAGAAGATGTGTTTTACATCAGCCTTTCTTCCGCAGATGATAAAGTCACTGAAGAAGACCATGTCTCCAGTACTCAGTGACATTTCCATTGAATGGCTTTTTCCTGAAACCAAAGAAGTGCTGCTCTCTCCTGTGGGCAACACCTTCCTTTTTCCAGGAGATCGTCTGATTGGCTACAGCGTGGTTTGCGACACCACCCGTTACCATGACAACCCAAAATCTGTAAGACACCTGGTGAAAAGTGGGAATTAACTGTATGCTTTTGTTTGAGAAAAGGGATCTTTCCTGTTTGATAATCTGTTAGAATCATCACACCGATCACAGTCTGCTACCCCAGAAAGCTGTTTGATGTCGATCCTTAGCCACTCTTAAAGAATAATTTTTTACCAGACCTTTTAAATGATATGATCAAACAACCTAAATGGCACTTGTTTGGATGTGTCACCTACTCCAAATCTCAACAGGATAAGAGGAGGCGATACAGCATGATGCGCTCAACTGAGTCAGCCAGCTCAGTGTTTTACCACTCTCAAGAAGAGGAGTCGACAAAGTCGGGTATCGATGGTCAGAGTTCCCACAGGGAAGCACCCGCTAGTGCTCTGTACTCCTTCTTCCAGGACTCCGTCACAAACAGCAGTCCTGCCATCACAGAGCCAGACCTCACAGGTAAGAAGTTAAAGTTCATGCAACGGCATTCTACCTGAAAGAAGACATTACCCTCCGTCTGCCAAATGTTTTGGCTGCAATTTGTTTAGTTTGTACATTCATAAGTTAGTTTTAGATGCATCTCATGATACCTGTTTGGTACTTGTAATTAAAAATATTCATTGGACTAAAAGCAGAGGAAAGAATTTAGAAATATGAATAAATAAATAGGGCAAGGCACCTTTATTCATATAGCACACTTCAAGTACAAGACAATTAAAAGTGCTTGACATAAAACATTAAAAGAATTACAGTACAGGTGAGTTCAGAAGAAGCATTAAAAAGTACAAGACATTGCAAAAATAATAAAATCCTATAAAATAATTAAATTAAAACTATGAAAAGCAATAGTCTAGATGAGTTCAGAAATACTATGCAGATTTCATGTACTGTATAGGCGCATGACAAAATAGATGTTTTTAATCTGAATTTAAAAGTGTCCATATTTGGTGAAAGTTAAATTAGAACAAACATGTGAATTAAAACTGGGTCAAATGAATGGTGAATTCTTTGTAAGCTTTATGGAAGATATTTAATTTTTTAAGGTTTGTCTTAAAAACAAATGGGCGTCAGCATTTTGGATCAAAGTAGGGGCTGGTTTCATAGGAGAGGAGTCAAAAAACCAAAAACTCTACCCCCTCCTCTAAACATACTGATCATTGGTGCCATAGCAACCCAGCATTCTGAGAGAGAAGAGTCCTGGTTGTATGGAACAGTAAATTCATTTGAATAGGATGGTGCGAGAGTAAACCATTGAGGGTTGTGTAAGTGATTGAAAACATTTAAAATTCTATTCTGAATTTGACAGGAAGCCAATGAAGGAAAGCTAGGACAGGAGAAATGAGGCCTCTTTATGTGACATGACACCTGTCAACACTCTGACTGCAGTATTTTGGATTAGCTGGATTGGCATTTATCCTGCAAAGCTTTTACTATTCCAATGTACCACTGTTACTGTAACCTCACTGTGCTCCCAGTATCAATGTCTCCAATACAAACCAAGCTTTGCTTTTAGCTTCGTTATCACGTCCAAAATATGTCTTGTTTTTGTTTTTGAACGTGTGACAAGTCCAAGTATGAGGAAAAATCCACTGTTAGTGATGTGGCTGCAAAGCACCAACTGTAGTCTTTGAAAAGGTGGGATCAGCAGATGTGTTTGTGTGTGTGTGACACTTTTTCATGTTTTTCCGGTAAAAAATGGAGCCTGTCTGGTGACACTGATAGAAACTATCGCATTATGGAGTCGTGGCCACAGATTATCAGTACATGGGGATGAGTTCATTAACTTGTGATCACGCGCTAGTCATGTGTGGAAAATGATAATGAAACTGTGGCCAGATAATGGCTGAGTTCCTTTATGACTATAGCATGCATGTAACATCAGTCATTTTTATTTCAGTAGTAGTAGTGGTATATCAGTCTTGCGATGAATGATGTCATCAGTCTTACTGGGTTAGCCTGTCAGAATAGTTTGCTACAAAACAACATGTATGAAAAAACTACAAATCCCACCAAAAGTGGGCAACGGCCTGCCTAGTATATAGTAACTCTTAAGAGCAAAGATGGTCCCTTACAATGATATCCTGCCATCTCTTGTGATCAACCACTGCATCATAATGTGTAAGAACAACCTCATTCAGATGTTTAAGGTATACTGTTTGTCAAAATATCAAGAGTAATATCTAATAAAAACAGAGTAGATTTTCTTCGGCTGTAATAGGAAATCAGCAGCAGATGATCTCAGTGCTCTTGTATAAATGGTGAGTTTTTGCATTGTGATGGTTATGAAGTTACCTTGACACAGCATGGAGGAACAATCTGTTTATTTCCTGACAACAATGAGAGAAAACAGTCATGTAATATGCTGCCTGCTCCAGTTCCTCTCCTACTGGAGAATAATACAAACGAGGATTGCAAACTTGCTTACCTACATACTTACCTGATGACAATGAGAAAGAAAAACCACCATGTAATATGCTGCCCACTCAAGCTCCAATACAAGTTAAACAAATGTAACTGAAATTGAATGATTATTCCATTAGTACTGGATGTGGTGAAAGATGTGGTGAAAATGGAGGTTTTTCTGGTTGTTGACAATATTTTCGAAATTGTGAAATGATGGATAGAAATATCAAAAACCCCCTTTGTAAAAACCTTTGACTCTGATATATCAATAAGATGCAAAAAAAACTTTGAATCTGGATAAATCCAGTGATCATACAGCAATGCAAATTAAGTCTATTTAGGCTTTATAATACCTCACTTGCAAATTCATAAATTTAAGATACACCTGCAATAAAAAAAATTATAGTCTTATTGTAAGGATGTTTCATGGTGACAGTTTGTTGTAAATTTTGTCCCATTCACCTGGAGTGTTTGCCTTCGAAGATTGGATTATGCACCATATTTACCTGGTAAGATATCCCAAATATTTGCCAATTTCATCATTGTTGACAAGGCAACAGCAGACCTAGTCAACATACCGTAGCGCTGGTGCTAACCTTGCTAACAGGACTTTTTGATATCTTTTCACATAAATGTAGTAAGTTACTGAATATATTAAGAAAGGGAAGTGTAAGAAGGTGTTATACCACGGGGAACAATGAGATGAAAAATATCTCATTAATCCCAGAAGGAAATTGTAATGTGTGAGGTTTTTCTAAATGCTACATAAAACAACACTCCATGCTGCCAATTTTAGACTAGACCTGGTAAAACCTCCATTAATTGGTTGTTAATTATTATTAGATGACCCGTCTTGTCAAAAAGCTGCATGCACCTCATGTTCTCATGTAGAGAGATTTCTCCGTGTGTAAAAGATGCTGTGTGTGTGCTTCGATCAGCTGTCTGTCATTTACCCTATCCCAGTCAGTTAACCTTATTGTTTCTCCAGATTGCCATTTCACCCTCAGTTCCCTGTTTCCTCATTAATTCACCTCATTATTTGTATCAGTACCTATTCTCCTCTCTTTTTCCGTGCTCTGCCAGATCCTCATTGTATTTTGTCTAAGCAATTTTTGTTTCATTACCGCACCAGCTCCAGTTCTACAGCCACTGCGGTGCTTTTGCTTTTGTTTAATGAAGTTGATTTATCTATCCAGCTGTGCCTTGCCATTTTTTTATTTCAATTAACAATTTTGCCTTATCTTACTAAGAATCACTCCTTCCTTTGATTTTGTACTGCTGATAAACAGTAATATTAGAACTAGCCATTGTAGCAGCAGAGCTGTCATACTGTATGTTGGGCAAGATTAGCATTGTCATGGATCTCCATTCATTCAATGAAGGAAAAGGCATAGAGGCATACTCAAGCTATTTAAAAGCCATGAGGAGTAAAGACTTAAAAAATGATAGACAATTTGGAGAATGACAGTTGATTTTATTTCAGGCATTAAAAGCTGATTGAGTGGGAATTCCAGGGTTTTTATTTTATTGTGACCACAAATGACTATAAGGTGTCACTGTAAATCTTCTAAATCTCTGAAATAATTCTTTATGTATGTGTCGAAAACATGCATTTGTAGAAAATGTTTGTATTTGTCTGAAAAAAGTCTGAGTTGACTTTTTTTTTTTTTTAAATAAATTGTATTTTGAGCAGAATGGTGCTTTTGTTAAACATGAAGTGAAGCAAAGTTTTTCTCATTTTATTTAAATTTGCATTTTACTAATTAAACTAACTTACCAGAGCTAACAGCTATTTGTATCGCAATTTAATCGTTATCCTTAACATATTTTCCTTTTTTAACGATAGGTTTAGATGAGACATCACCAAGGAGGCGCGCGTACAGCACAAACCAGATTGTTGACTACAACCCAGCAAAGAAAGTCTACACTCCCAGTGACCCCAGCTCTGTGGTGTCCAAAAATCCACTGAGGAGAACCAAAGTCCAGGAGCTGATCGGCCAGACGAGCCCTGAACACGAAGTGCAGTGGAGAAATGACTATCAGGTGTGACCCCACACATATAACACAGCCGTTCGGGTCCCTTTTCTCCAGCTTTTAAACTGTGTCATTTGTTATTCCTGACTGTTTTCTAATTCAGCTGCTCGGCCTGAGTGATTAACATGCGCAGTGCATGTGCATACAAATAAGGCAAGGGAATCTAAATGTATGCAATGAAAGAGTTGTCAAACAGTCTTATACAAAATCACATTTGAATTCTGACTGTGTTGTCAAATTATACAGCCATATGACCCTTGTCATGACTGAGTTATGACAGAGAATGGACTAATGTGCCTTTTGAAAAAAATCAATCGCAATATTAATGAATGAGAATTACGTTTGAATATAATTCTTGTAGTATTATAGTAGGACTTAAGAGAATCAAAAGGAGGAAATCGTATCTGCTCTTGTAAATCAAGCTGTATTCTTGCAGGAGTTAATAAGTCGATACAGTATAGCCCTCTGTAAAATTAAATGTGTTACGTGAGACAAGGGAACTTGTCTTGTCTAACAGGATAAAAGATCATTGTGATTTTGATTCTGATAGATTCATTTTAATCGTTCTCTGCACACAGTGAGCATTTGCTGCTTATCTTTTAGCTGATCAGAAAAAAAACAGCATCTTGATCTGCAGAATCTATGCCATTCATCTCTTGAAAGCACCATAAAAATCTCGTTTGACTGAGTTTACAAAAATGATCAGAATTACAACTAGCTCCTGAGTTCCCAGTTCTTTTTTTAAACTAAATAAATCTTTTTGATGAATACAATTTAATCATGGCACATATGTCCACACATTTAAATCAAGTACAATTACCAACTATTGATCATTATAAATGAACACATTTGACATTTGTTGGTTGAATTGAATAGATTATGTCAACTTTTTCTCTTGCCATGGAATACAAATGTTTTGTTTTAGTAAGTAGAGTCAAATTTGTTTGATTTTATCCTACACCTGTTAAAAGGTTAACAGAAATCAATGTTTGTATCTGAAATTATATAAGAGTTGATACTGTAAGTGCATCACTGAAATACTTAGAACGCCTTTTTCTTTTCTTCTTTTTTTATGCGTTTTGGGCTCTAGTGGCCTTTATTTCACAGTAGACTGACAGGAAAGGCGGTCAGAGAGAGTGGGGAATGACATGCAAACACACACACACACACAAGCCCCAGGCAAGGATTAAAACCTGGGCCAGCTGCATCGAGTAGCTCTAGCCTCATTGGGCGGCCACTAAACCTGTTCAGCTAAAGCCCACCCCGGTTAACTCAATACTCACACCTAAGCCTCTGCACAGTACATCCCATCACTACACAAGTATTGTAGATTTGAATATTTATCCTTCAATGGACTAAAGAAGGCAATTCTAATTAATCAAACCTTTCATTGTTTTACATAAAACCAACAAGAAATAAGGATTTGTAAACATAAACACAATACATACATGTTAAATGAACAAATTTCTGGTACTTTAGTTGACTTATTTGAGTTTGTGAAATGTGAATTAAGATGCTTTCTTCTATTTTCAGCCACAGCTGGCCAGCCTGTGTGCCATATCTTTCAGNAAGAAAACGACTCCGAACCTCATTTGCAAGCCCAGCAGCAGAGCAACCCACAGCCCAGCGACTGTTCCATGGAGCAGGGGGCTCGCTGCCACGGTGGGGAAGATGAATCCAGGTCATCTACAGATAGCCCCTCTATCGGCAGCATTGGAGACCCAGGTGAGAAAACGAGCACAACCAGTCATGAACCATGAAAGATATATATAAAAGAAATGTAGCATTTTAATGTTCGAATTAAAGGGGAGCGCTGTCACTGATCCTCATTCACCTAATTAGGATAAAGATATTGAGTCATATCTTCAACCATTCTGGGGCAATGAGAAGAGTTTTTGAGGCAATTATGTCAGAATATACAATCTAATGGCTCTACTTACTGCTGCACGACTAAAATCTTAAGTGCTTATTTACATTTTGATCGACTACATAAAGGAAAAGTTTGCAATTACTGGAAAAAACTTTTGTTTTTTTTGTAGGATTAAATTAGTGCTTGTGCCAAACAGAGGAATATGAATTTCCCATGAGCCCTTGCGGTCTTTGCACAATTGGTAAATTTAATTGTTGAACTTTGAGAGTAGAATCTAATTTCAAATGAATAGAATAAGGAGAGCCCCGGGGACATAAGAAGATTTTGATATATTATATATTGAGATAAATTATATACTCAATTGTTTAACTCGAGGGGAGGTAGAAAATTAGCATATTTGCCCAAATGGTGGTGTGTCCCTTTAAGTGCAACAAAGATCTCTGGTTGCGGCTGGGGCTAATGTTAGGTGAAAAATGTCAGTGGTGGAACAAACTTTGTCACAACACTGGTCAAAAAAATATCCTGCCCATAATTCGTGTCTTCAGCCCCCTTTCCAGTATCATTCTCAAGACCGACTGTCCGTTGGCTGTACTGTATGTAGCAGTAATGAGCTTCTCCCATAAAGTCTATCTACTCCATTGACATGAGCTTGTAAATAACTATAGGCGATATATGAGGCAAAATGTCACGGAGATCTATTCAGCTGAATGTTAATGTTCCTGATTCAAATGCAAATGCGATTTGAATTTAGGCAGAAAACTTATAATGATGACCGAATTGTAAATGTTTATCCTTCTTTGGAGGCAAAACAGAAAATAGTTTTAGATAAATATGAAACAGAAGAAGTCAGATGTTAAAAAAGAGTTTCCCTGTAATGCTCAAGAAGCCTGAAAGCTTTCAAAAAACCAGGCAATTTTTTTTTGCCATGATTGAACAGCAACTTAAAGGAAATGGGACTGCAGCACATAATATGACTGATAAGTTCACCTTCAAGAAACAAATCTTCCACCTGTGATTTTTCAGATGGATATGGACACCAGTTATGTCAAGCAGAAACTCCACAAGAGACCCAAACATCAGATCTCAGTGTTGCCAACCAGCACAAATGTGACTGCAAGGCAGTGGTTTCGGGACTGCTGTGTGGGAAACCAATGAAGTGGGAGGTGGCGTTCGATGTGGATCCCTTTCTAAATGGGCGGGAACGTGAGGAAAAGGTTCACGAAGAACTGTGGAATGAAACGTTTCACCATCTGGCTGGACGGTCCATCTTACATGACTTTGAGTGCATGGCAGATAAAGAATGTGAGATAGAGCACGGTAAGATGCCCTGGGGAGAAAGCCATCCATA
>JAPMNP010628681.1:0-14101 GCA_029874935.1 Atherina boyeri
TGACAGCTCAGTCCACAGGTAATAGTCAGGCAGCTGAAAAGAGAAGCCCCTTGGAAAAATCACGGTCAACTTGACTTCAAGCGACAGGATGAGAGGCTTAGAGGTTGGTGGAGAGGTCGAACTGGTGAGGGGTTTCAGGACTGAGATGAGTCTTGCCTTGTGTTGTACCAACAAGCACTGTTCTTCTCCTTGCTAAGGCTCTGCCCACAAATGTTTATGTGTGCATGTGTTTGATATGGATCACAAAAACTTTATATATGTCAATAGGATTTCTGTGCCACATTGGAACAAAATGATCAGTGCAGAAGCTGAAGCACTCATAACACACAAACAAGCACTAATGTTTGATGAGTGATGTGATTTATTTGATATTTATACTGAAAACATATTCAGCATATGTGTAAACCATAACATAAATGAAAACCTAATTATTTAGTCTTCACTCTGATGTGTCACATTTTTGCTATTTTGCAAAAGTCATGCAAGATTCAACAGCAGATAACAAGTGAAAACACTTAGCAAACATGAAAATATTGTTTGGATATTTTGAACAATGCTTATTTGCACACACTACTTTTCATACTTTTCACTCTTCATCAGACTTGTAAGACACAGTATGCTGAAATGAGTCTGTGTTTTGCAAGACAGCACAACTATACAATGAAAATAGAAACACTGAGTTATTTTTAAAAACAATGCTATAATTTTCCTTTTTACACTGAGTAAATTCATTATTAAATGTCATTGTCAAATATGGCAAGTCATGATTAAAAAATCAATCAGGTTAAGACTCAAGGATCGATATTTAAAAAGGAAAGCAAAGCAGTATTCACCATTTCTAAAATAAGTCCCATGAGATCAAAAAGTAGCATACAATAGCAAAGTTATAGCTTTACAAACCTTTTCAATAGATTATCATACCTGTATTACCTTTTGCCCAAAACAAAAACTAATTTTGAAATTATAATCAATTATCATGTTTAAATAAAATTCCATCTAAGAATTTCAGTAGAGAATACCTGCATTGTTAGAGATGTATTATCCATGCACTGAGACCTTATATTCAAATATGAGAGGCAAAAATTTCACTATTTAACCAGCTATTTAATCTAAAATAAAACTATGATATAATAATAATGCAAAGCCTTACAGTTTGAGTATGATGGGCTTCTTATAAGGTAGTTATTAGTGTCACCTTGACCTTCTCATTGTGCTTCCACACACTCAAATCAAACAGTGATGGGGTAATGACAAGGAGATTTGTGAAGTTTTGTTCCTCAGGTAACTTCTTATTATTACGTAGCAATCCTCTCTAGCACAATTTACATCTCTACCTTACATTTGTTTAAGCTTGTTTAAAGCTATGCACTAATAAAGTCTTAGTATATGCTGCATTAAATATGCACACTGCTGTGTGGTAGTTTCTATTGGATGGTGTGGTGCAGAATAACTCATATATGCCAATCAGCCACAACGCTAAAACAGCTGTCAGGTGCTTGTAACAATGCAATATTTTGTTGGAAAAGACAACAGGACTTTCTTACAGATGAAGTCTCCCTCAGCTGCAGGAGTGGGCCCCTTAAAACTTTGCAGGAGGGACTCAAATACACCCAGTCAAAAAATAACCATTTACCAATTTTATGGGATCTGATGTCTTCTGGGGGAAAGTAAGTCAAATCCTCAAACCTACAAGGCACATGGCACAAGAACCTTGCTTAGGCCTAATTCATAACATCTCAGATGTTCATTTTACATTCCCTGACTCATTAGAGCTATTTTGGCAGGATAATGGGGCCTTACTCTATTGGAGGTGGATGGTCATGATGCTAGGGTTGACTAGCCTGGGTGCCAGCCAAACTTAGTCACGCCCACAACATTTGAGGTCTGGAAGTTTGGTCTGGCGTTGCTCCATTGTGGAGCAATTATGCCTGAACAAAAACTGTTCGGACCAATCAAATCGGGCTTACATGATGGACAGGTGAGGAACAGTAACGTGATCAACCACGTCACCAAAGAGCGCTTGGGTTGAATTTTCGCTGTTGCTCTGATTGGTTATAGGTCTATCCAATTGAGTGCAGAGGCATTTTCTTTCCTGGTTCGGTTGAAACACGCCCCATAATCACAGCCCAATGGAGAGGTATCAGACTCACATTCTGACTAGAATTGAGCATGGCTACGTCAGGCTAAGGGTTGGCCAGTGTTGGTATCCGAATTGGACCGCAAGAGTTTATGTAGACATACACTACCAGTCAAAAGTCTGGACATACTTTCCCATCAAATCTAATAAGAAAGTGTGTCCAAACTGTTTTGTTTTCATCTATTTCTTTTTATTTATGTATTTGAACCTTTATTTATACAGGTATTCTGAGTGAGACATGTAGTCTCATTTACAAGAGAGCCCTGTAAACTTAAAATGCATGGTTTTGGATGGCCTTTTGACCCATCACCCTTCAGATTCATGTTTACTGATGCAACTTTAGTGTCAATTTACAAACTAGTCTTACCCAGCTGATTCACCAAAGGTTGACTAGAAGAGTCAGCTGGCCAGCTGGACTGTCCTGTTGAACACTCTTTGGTATTGTCCTCCCCTTCCAGTGTTGTATGTTGTTTGTTTTCTCTTTTGAAATTTCCTTTCCCGGCAACATTTGGGCCGCAACCTATCTGTTCTTCCTATTAACTGGTAACATTTTATGAAGACGTGAATTTTCAGTAAGGCAAATAAGCATGGACAGACATGATAAAATATTTGTAATTATTTTACAGTTGTATTGTATGATGACTATACAACCCCGTTGGGTTCATCCACTCTTCTGTTGACAAGACTAATTTAAATGTTAGCCATTGGGTCCCAGACTTATGAAAAACTGTTGAAATAAGCAGATAACAAAACATATTTGTTTGTTAAATGACTACAGTAAACTGAAGTTCATTTATTGATATTAGAATTCATAAAATAGTGTTAAAGCTTCATAGTATTAAAGCAGGGGTTTCCAGGACCCTTAATAGTTCCCTGATGTCTGAACATGCCTTGGCATGCACTCACAGTAAGTGTGCATTCAGAAATGGATATGGCTGGATTTGCATGCATGCTTCTCAAGACTTCATTTCCTCAGACAACCTGGTGTTGACATGGATGGGGAAGCAGCTATTGTGTTTTCTGCTCCTGAAACTAACTGCCCAATTTGAGTCAAAGTTTTCATGGTCATGGAAACATCCTGACTGGTGTGTCACGAGACGGCGAGACCTCCCTGATCTTGTGCTGCATTGCAAACGAACCCCATTAAGAAAACTCACCAACAAGGCAACACAAACAAGATTCTCTTCTTCTTGACTCTTCTTGTCAGGGCAGCCCTTTATCACCCTCTCCAGTTTTTATAAAGGGAGGACTATCTTTGGACTATCATTTGACATCATGTACACATTCCTGCTAGCAGATGCTCCCTTGTGATATGCTGTGTGTGTTCCCCCCCTTTCTATGTTACTCAATGGGTTGCTTTCTTCCTCTGCTGCTTCCCCCCTTCATCCACACACAAACATATAGACCATGTCAGCCACAAAGTCCATTCAGCTGATGGAGACTGCTGGCTAAGGGGGGAAGCCACCACATGATAGTGGGCCCGGCCCCTCACTGAAAACCACCTTTTCTGTCTGAGGGGAGAAACAGACAATGCTTTGTGGGCCATATAGAGGGAGTCTACCCATTATATTAAAGGCACTGACACCCAGCTGCTTAAGCACGTCAGCCAAACTATGGACCATTGTTCCACGCATGCCTGCTTTAGTCACAATCCTTCCTCGATAGGCCCCTAGAGATGATCAATGGCTATACTCTGCTGGAGTGGCCGAGGGTGTGCGGCACCCCACAGGTCTCAATACTGGGCCCACTCTTCTTGTGACGGATCGCCTGTCACTCTCCACCCTCTCCACACCCCTGGCCTGTAAGAGGCACTCGTCTTGCCTCCTCAATTAAAGCCACACAGCAGGTCATAGACCTCTTGCGACTGGTTGCTGGCTTTGTCAGACCACATAGGAACAGCCATCTTCTTCTTTTTGCTTTTTTTTTTTTTCCTTTTCACTAAGGTACAATTTTTATTAGCTTGAAGATTGTAGGAGATAGGTTTAGCAGTTTGGATGTTCTCTCATTTTACAACAGCCTTTAAAAAGCTAATGTCTGTCATCTCATCTGTTTGGAGCAATTAAATTTTTCCTTTAGTGGTATTGTGAGGAGGCCTCAGCGAACACGTCCATCAGAAGAAGAGCTGTGCATAGGAGACATGCTCAGTTAGACTGCATGGTCATAAAGGTTATATTAATGGTTTATGTACCCCACTGCAGCATTGTTAATGGCACATGGCATTTACTGGGTGCTGCAGAAGAAGGCCATTCAATCCACTGTATGGTTTATCTATCATGTCAAGCGCTCAATAAAAAAGCCCTCAGTAATATCAAAGGAGATTCAACACAAAGACTCTACCCCTGGGCTAGGTTTAAACCTTCTCTTGTGTTCTACATAACAAAATGAATAGTTTATATTTTCAAAATCCGTCTGAAATTAATCAAATTTAATTCCCCTTTGTGCCATGCCTAAGTACATACACACGGATGCGTAGAGACAAACACACACAGCATGCACATGTAATGTGTGTGCACACAAGGCAACAATACTCTCATCACTTGGTGAAACAAACCCTATTAAAAGAATTTCAGGGGTAGTTTAAAATCTGGCTCAGCCAAATCGCTCACGCCTGAATCAGTGGCTGGTTTCATGAAGCTATTTGATTGTTTAGTGTCCTTTTTACCTGTCAGGCTGTCATCAGCTTGAGGGCCCCACACCAGAGCAGCACCTCACGGGCTTTCCAGTTAAAACAATCCCCACAATGTTTGTGGCATGCAAGAGAGGATAATGATAATGATGATGGAGGTTATCGTGAAGTAATTACTGTGCATGGTGGATTCCACACAGTGTGATAGAGTAAAACACCCAAACATAAGAGACTGAAAAGGGGAATCAGGAAGAAACATTGATGGAGGGAGGGCGTGTGCGTTCGGGGGTGAGGAGGGGGCACTGCATCTCTAAATGTGTCGCTTGATTGAAGTGCGTAAGGTTTTGAGCTAATTACATCCAGAACCACAGCCTAGGAACAGATGCCACACTTGTGCATCAATAAATGCTTATAAGTAACTTATTTAGAGCTGCTTGCCATGCAAGGAAATGGCATGACTTAAAGCACAAGTGCCCGGGGGCTATTCCCCAGCTCTTTGTCTTGTCATCCTGCATCTTTTAAATCTATTCACCGCTTCAAAACAACACAGGCAGACAGCAGGGCAGGCAAAAAGAAGAAAAAAAAAGAGTAGAGGAATGGAAAAAAGATACAAATATTCGCACTTTGCAGACAGTATTGTGTTTGCCGTTTGAGTTGTCTACCATCAAAGAAATACTGCCTTCTCTTAGATTTGTGAGCCGTAAAGAAGTGGTGAGAGCTCCGTTTTAAGGCCAGGATCCCGTTTGATGAAATGCAGCTGTTCTTTAAAGTTTTTAGATAAATATGTTTTGACGGGAGCGTAGAGAGATATATTAGCTTGACAAGTTGCTGCTATGTTTTTCTTAGCTTTTGATCTAATAAAAATGTGTTTTGTCACAAATTAAAGGTTTCTCTCTGCTTTATGACTGCATCTGGTGTGAATGCAATAGAGGATTTTTTTTTGCTCCTGATTTGCTGATTAGGCAGTGCATGCCATCATCTTTATTGGTTTGCTGAGTGACGGATTCAAACAGTCAGTTTACTGAGTGGATGATTCGCATATATCTCACAAAATATGTAATCAAAGCCAGACCTTAACTCTCTTCAAAGATAACAAGCAATTAGTGTTGCCACAGGTATAGAGCTTCAGTTTCCATTACATGATTTTTACTGACAGTGAAGTTCAACATTAGTTTTGAACTGTCTGAGGCTCAGAGCAGCATTTGAGTTGAGAATGTAGAACAGAATGCAACCTGCTTTTGTCTTCTGAATTTTTCTGTAATTGCTCTGTCACCAGTTTTATGTCTGCTCTTTTCTGTCCAAATAGTTCCAGCTGACATTTTATGCTAATCAAAAAGAAACATAGTGAAGGCATGCCATAGTGCTAATACACATGCTTTGCACTCAGACTCGCAATTTCAGCAGCATTCTAGTCATTCTTGGTGCAATCACAAAGCGATTTCAAGCCGCAAATCTGGAAAATCAACTCCATTGACACGAAAGACTCTTGAACATTTGCTAACACAGAGAAAAGGAACATCTTCACTCGTCACTTTCTCCGCCATATGATGTAAGAAGTTGAAAGTACCTGGGAATTCTGGTTGGTCTCAGTCAGCTCGTATGACCGGCCTGTGCTGGAAACACAGCAGCGATTAGAATAAAAAATGCTAATTACAGAGGAGAGCTATCACTACTCCCTCGACTATTTGTTCTCTCGTTGAACGCAAGAAGCTGTTTTGCAATTGATGATTGTCCCCCACGAATAATTAGACAGGTTTGCATTTTTCATGAGACTAATTCATGGTTTTCAACTGTACATTTTGTCCCCCCACACTGCATATATTCTGAGTCATTAACATATTTGAAATATGTATGATCTTTAAGGAATATGCCATATGTTACTCTTAGCAACCTCTGTGAATAACACACGGTTTAATATGAAAGCAGAATGCAAATTACCCAGTTAGTTTTGTAATATTTAGTATCAGCTTAGAAGTTAGTTTGCGGTGAAACTCTCCCCTAGAATTTTCTGCCTGTGTTCATCTAAAGAAAATCCTTCCACAAAATCCATTGCATAAATCATTGAAAATAATTCAATTCAATTATTGTACAAATACATGCAACTTTCTTAAAAAAAAGTGGACTGGTTCATTTCAGGATTAAAATGTGTGAAGGTCTTTGCAGTCATTTGTCTTTTTGCAAATTTACATCAGTGTATGTGTATGATTATTCACAAATATGTGTTCAGTTAGCAGATCTATTTATGAACTCTCATTGTGAACAACCATGAGATGACTGAAGAACAGGGAGAGATGGTTCTGGAGAAGGTGCAGCTACCAAACATAGTAAGTTTTCCATGACATCATTCAGCTGGTATGAACAGCTTTACCACATTGTGCTGCTTTTCTCTACCCTCCATGCCACCCAAATAAGTGGAAAGACGCAAAGAAACTGCGAATGTTGCTGTTTTATTGGGGTTCTGAGTGGCCTGGTGCCAGAACCACTGCCTTGCTCCTCATTTTGCTTGAACATGTAAAAGTTGTTGGGTTGCAAATGCACAGTTGTGATAGTGTCCAAAAAAGTACTGCTCAGAAAATGTAGTCCACATGAGTTTGATTATTACAAAATATTTTCTTAAAATGTTTTTTGGGGTAGTTCAATCTCTTGCACAGTTTACACAAACCTTTTTAAGTGTCACACAATCAGACGTCAGGCATTGTTAGAACCAAAGTACCCGGAACATACTTTCTCACAGTGTGGAGTGAGTCTTTAAATAAAGCAGTGTGTGATGAATATGAAAAAACAACAACCTGTAATCCAAGGTGTCTGATTTCACCTCCAGGGCTAGAGGTGGAGGTGAGCTGCTTTGTAGAGAGTTACCATATTCTAATGCCTTAAAAAATTACCACTCACTCTTTGCTGACTTGTTCAGGCAGCGAACTAACACTCATGGCATATATACCTCCTAGACTCACCTCTCTCCTGCACCCACAGCTGCAAACACCACCCCCGATCGTTTTGATCTAATTTCCTCTCTTTTTTTCCTTCTTCCTTTACCTTTCCTGCTGAAATTGATTTCTGCTTGTTTGGTTTGGCAGTAATAAGATCAACAGTGGGATCATGTTTCAATGGCATACTACCTTGAACCCCAGGCAAATGATTTGTCCAAACTTAATAATGGAAATACTTAGGATGTATTGGGAGATGTAAACAGTAGTTGTAATAAAAAAGTGCCGGAAGGTAAGCGCTCCTTTAAGTTGCAAAGCCTTTCCACTTATGTTGGCCGTACACACCCCAGGCTCTCCCCAAACACCATGAATAAAATGTATCCCCATTTAGCCTGGCGAAAAGTCACCCAATAAAAGCTACTTAACTGGAGTGCGGTCTGGAGTGTGGCATGTTTAGTCCACTGCGAAGTTTGACCGCCAATGACAAAGCCATCAGCAGAACAGGAAACAGCTAATGCTTCTCCGCACAGATGATTCGTTTAAGCCACAGTTCAAATCGTACATGTATATAGACACTGGTTGAATCCCACTTTGCTGTTTCATAATACCACTGCACTATTTGTTCTCTGCAAAGAATAAGAAACAAGAAAATCCCATTTGCCTACAGAGTTAACAACATCAGTGTGTGGAATCTTTTTTATTGAGCATGGGTTTCTGCTTTAAAGTTTGTCTGCTTCTTAAAGGACAGATATTTTCAAGTAATTTCACTTCAACCAAAACTGTTTGCCTTGACTTAGTTGAAGACTTATTGGGACTTGCGAGGGTTTTCAGGAAATATTATTTACTTGAGACCTCAAATAAAACCTCTGTAATATGCTAAAGTCACTAAGGTAGCAACGTTGGCTACAATAACTTTTTGATGCATCAGTTTCTAATTAAACCCATCAAGAGTTTTGTGTACAGGCTGTTGCCTCACACCTTGGATGCATTGGGCCAGAGACATTCCTCAAAGAGAATTAGATTAGTTTCACTCCATGCAGGATGGCAGACTTACTCCCTGTCTTCTGCCATAACCTGAAAACGTATCCATTCAGGAAATGCTTCACATCCGACCTCCCCCTTTCCCACAGATTTTTACCATAAAAAAGATGCCTTAATACATGACAGAAATTTTGTTGAAAGAAGTTTTTCCTACATTTTGTCTGAAAATTGTGTTATTCAACTATACATTCTCTCTTCTTTATTTCGTCACTGGAGTCAGTCAAGCATAACTAGGTACCAAATAATTTCACCAATGGAACCTTGAATCTTCTCTCAAAACCTCAAATTAAATACAATACTCTTAACTGTGCATGAGCAGATGTGACTGAAAAGCGTTCAAAGCCCAAAAACTTTCTGCAGCTGCACTCTGTGGAGCTATTGACCCAAAATAGACAGATTCATGGTGCGTTTAGTTCTGTATTGTGCCCACTGTTGTCTGCCACATGAAGTCCTTGTGACCGGGCCACAGAATCAAGATAAATAGTTTACGGCTAAAAGACAAAAATCGTCCCATTTCTGAGAAGCACAAATTCAAACCCTGATACACAAAATAAATTTCCAAATGTTTAAACACCAATGTTTTCAATGTAGAGTGGACCAAAACACTAAAAGCAGGTCTAAAAAAAGAAAAAAGTTCAATGATCCATCATACAGCTGGAGTGCAAATACTCTTTGATTCAAAATATCCTCCCTAAGGTTCTTCTTTTCGTGGCAGAGTCCTTCCACAAACAAAGACTACATTGAACTCCCTGTGAAAAATTAAACATGTTAAACAAATTCTGTCCAAATTCAATTTGTCATCATTTTGCTTTTATTTCTTGTTTCTTGCCACGAGTGAAATGATGAATTTGACACGAGTGATAAGGCAAGAAAAAAAACAGTCTGGGACATAGGGTGGCTTTGTTGGTACTGTGCTAATGATCGCGAGCCTGACATGTTTAGACTTAAATCAATTTGTACTATTGCAGTTTGAAGCAATGTCAAGCCTTCCATGCTCTTTATCATAATTTCTATGTTTTTGCTGCATTGATGATTTAGTTTCCTTACCTGCTGTGAAAGAGCCACTGAAAAGGGGATCAGTCTTTACATGGCAAATATTCATCAATTAACAGCAAAGGGGGTCAGTGTTTCTTCTCAGGAGTTTCTTTTTCTGGAGCTGCAGCTAATATGAGACCAAACAGGAAAGAAAGTATAAACCATGTGATTTGAAGCTGTCATCTACTTAGCTGTTTAATTTTTTTAACCCTTTGCCAGGGGTAGAAATGGAAACTCCGAAGGTTGGTTGGAATAAACAGCGGGACATGTGTCAGTGTGGGGGCGGACTCGTAAAACACCTGTTTGCAGTATGGGGCCTGAAAGCAGGAGTTGTTAATAGTCGGCCATAAATCGCTCACTCCATTGTTCTGTCACCAAGTTGCAGGCCAGCATTTCTCTGTGGGATTCATGAGGTAAAGCTTGGTTGAAAGTATAACATCCCCCAATCGCCACTTCGGCATCAAACGTTTGAAAGCATCAATCAGCAGACGCTCCATGTGAACCTGTGAAACTGGAAAACACACTTCTGAGCCGGGACCCTAATCAAACATTCAATCTGCCCTTTTGAATTCTTTGTAAGTAATTTGGCTCTCTTTTGTTAATCTACATGGAAACATTACATAAATTTGAATATGAGATTGCAGTCTTCTCTTGTGGCATACGATTTGGCTGTATTTTAAATTAGTCACAGCCCTTAAACAGACCCTTTTTGGTAGAATGCTGATATTGTGATTAATGTTTGCAGAAAAACATAGTCATTTATCAGAATTTAGCTGCTGTTGACCTTTTGTTAGGGCATGGGAGAGCCAGCAGAGAGGGTTCTCTCTCTATTTTTTTCCCTAATCAGTCTTTTGACAACAAACACAAATTGTTTGGGCCACAGAAAGCACTGAAGGTGTGTGAATGTGTCTGAAAAGTCCATTCAAGTATGTGTATATGTCACCCAGACAGCCTGTGAACCTTCGGCCCTCTTTGACTTTTCTCTTTTCTTTTTTCTTTCAAAAAGACCTGTGGACCTCTTGGTCGGTGCAGACAAGTCTGGACGGGACAGGAAGGAGACCTCTGGCCTTCTGGCTGCCATCCCTCAGAGTCTCCGCGGAGTAAGGAATCAGTTCACTGTAACAAGCTTCACAAAGACAGCAGGAGGAGCACAGGGCACACCTGAGATCTGATCTGCTGATCATTTGCCTGCAGTGAGGGGTCATCTCAGCACTCATTCCTTCTCCCCTTAAAGAGTTGAGCCTCTATTGTGAAAAACAATATCAAGAGGTTGAGAAAAAATACATTTAGACACATTTTGTCACATGTTTTGCAGATTATAAGATGGAAACCAAACTGCTTCATTGTTATTTTTTTCAAAATGGATGCAAGGTCATTCAAATGTCAGTTTTATTGGTTGTAAATCCACTTTTGAAAGGTTACAATAAAAAAACTATAGTAAAATGTGGAATCCTACGTACGTATGGAGCAGTGTATGGTTCTGTTTGAAATGAGTGGCAGAAGGAGTAAAACAGAAAAGATAAGAGCCACACCAGCTTTTCTACATTCTCAGTCTAGTTAATGTTGGGAGGCTCTAATAAAAAGCCACCATGTGCCAATTGAGCGCCTACAATTAACAGATTAGAGTGATAAAGAGGTTGCATGGCTGCGAGGCACAGGGCCGCCTCCCCGGGCCCTCAGGGCTCCATGATGGGCAGGGGCTGGAGGAGGAGGAGGGAGGAGGCTGAACTGCTGATGAAGGGCCCAGATAATCTCTTCCTCCCTCCTTCTTTCTCCCCCCTTTCCCTCCTCCCTTCGCCCTCTCCTCTCACTTCACCTCCCCTCTTCCCAGCCACCCCACCCAATCCCTCGCACTCTGTGCCCTGGAGCACCTTTTGCAAATACCTGCTCAATATTCTAGTTGGGGGTTTCGGCAGCCGTGATGGTGGTGGGGTGTGTGGTGTGTCTGCAGAGGGGAGATACAACACACAAAAAAGCTGCTTGTAACAAAAAGCGGAACATCTGCTAAAGCGATTGCGGGGTAAATATGTTTGACAATTATTGTTTACAGTGACAGTGGTAACAGTTTCAACACCGAAATCAAAACCCCACCATTTCTCTATTTGCAGTGAAACAGATGGGCCTTGAGCGATCCATTAGCAACCTGTCAAAAGCTTCATTCTCAACTTACTTTTATGTCTTTGCTTCTTCGCAGTGTGACTGAGGAGAGGCTCTATCTGGGTATAATGATTATTATCTATTTACCCATCATTAATCAGACACCTACTGCTCATTGTGTATATGAGTTTTTGTTATTCCCACTCTCTGCTTTCTACTCTTGCTGGTGTTTACTGCTCAAAGAGAACTGCTTGAATCCACTCTCATTCCTCCCTCCTCACATATTATTGTATTATTGATAAAAAAAAAAATAAAAAAAAAACACTGTATCTTGCACTTGAAAGAAGCTTAAAGNAAAAAAAAAAAAAAAAAAAAAAACACTGTATCTTGCACTTGAAAGAAGCTTAAAGAGATAACGATTTATTTATTTTTTACAGGTTGTTGTTTGTTTCGGCAGTGAGCATTTGGGGGAATTTCTGATTTGTACGAGTGATATTAATCAACAATACAAATTATTAAAAAGTTGCGTCCTTCATCACACAGTCTGTATTCTCACACTTTACTGTACCCTGAGCTACTGTGAGATAGCATGCGTTTCAAGGATTTTGGATCTATCTATGATGTGAGGATCCAAATAAAAATTCAAATGGCAGCTCTTTTCCAACAAGAGCAATGAAAAATGCCTCAAATTAAGCCAATGCAGCTCAACACATTTCATTATCTTTAATTATGAATGCTCTCGGTATCATTTGTGGTTCCCCAGAAGTAAACGAAAGTCAACACAATGTGAGTGTGTGCACGTCAACTTGCATATCTTTGTCACTGTCTGCCCACAATTGTGAATCACATCAATAAAGACAGAGACAGTATCTACCTCTAACCCTTTAGTTGTTCTTCTACAGCCCTGTGCTGCTCTAAATATGCCCAATCAAATAATGTGTTTGCAATAATTAACCCCACAGCCCCCTTTGGTTCTAATTGGCACCTATTAGAGGGCTGTATGATTTCTTGATAAACACTGAGGAGAGAGAGCTGCACTGGCAGCAGTGGTGGGTGGAGGTTTGATTGGTAAGCAAAGTGCGGGAGCAATGCATACCGGGGGTAACCAACATTTAATTATCAATGAGGTTTTTCGCAACACTTTAGAGAGGCCCCGGGCGTCGTTTCCTTCAGTAGTAGTAATGGGCTCTTTTTAATGGAACTTGTGTTAAACACGGTGCTGCCACTGCAAAGCTTTGGCGTTCAGCCCCAGCCCTTAGTTGTGGCTGCTTTAATTTAGGTGACTACAGAGGGAAGACAGAGCACATTTAGGTTACACACTATGAAAGTGTGCACCAGGGCCATGGAGGGAGATAAAGAGGATGCCTGTTGTGTTTTTGTCGCGTTTGCTTTGACACTTCTTTAGGCAAATGATTCATTTAGTCAAGCCACATTTAACAGCTTAACTTTTATTTTTCTTACTATAAATATACATACATATGAAAGAAAACAAAGCCATACAAATGATCATTTAACTGCATCCAAGTTTTAAACTTTTAAGCCAAGCAGCAGGGCCACACGGTTTTAAATAGCTTGTGGTTGAATGTCACTCTGAGTCAGAATCCACCAGTTGTCACCACAGTCATTAATGTGGTTTCTCTGTAAGACCAGTGACAATTTTATATGATCTGTTACTTAACATTTTTCACTAAACAAACTCCTTTTAAACTCATTTACCCCTATGGTGTCGAATAATGTTTTTCTTTTCTTTTTGAGTGTGTGGTCTATAAACATTTTGGCAAGTCAAGAACTGGTTGTCATGAAGGTTCAACATGTTGCCAGATTTTCTGAGTGGAGCAGTCAAGCCTGGCCTCTGCTGAGGGTTTTTTTTTTCCTTGTAGTTTTAAGAAATGACATCCTGCTCTGAACTTTTACCCTTACCCAAACAATTTCACATGTCGTTTAACGCCTTGAAATGACAAGAAAGTGTAAAATGCATTGAAATGACATGCAAAATGTGGCCTTTGATTTATGCACAATGCCATGAAATCATTTTAGAATGCTGAGTAGTAATCAATCTTGCATCTTCTATTGCTGTTTGTCTCCTTTTTCTTTACAGTTTGTTTTTCTTTTTTTTTTTACAGATTTTCAACCAATCAGCAAAGAAATACTCTTTATTTCTATTTTACTTGTGGGAAATCAATAAATATGCTGAAAATGCATTCGAAAAGCATATAAATATATATATATATATACCTC
>JAPMNP010628696.1:0-17916 GCA_029874935.1 Atherina boyeri
CACATAGATCCCCCCTCCCAAATTCCACTATACCTGTAATAATAATAATGTAACTAATAAAAGCCTTCTATTGCACTGCTTGGATTTAATTTTGTTTATCTTTTTGATTCTGATTTCTGCTTCTTTGCTTCCTCTCAGCGACTCTTCTGGATGTTCAGGATAATTACCAGTTTGTTCATCGGTGTAGTGATAGTGGGTGAGTTTTGTATTCCTATCATAGCTGTGGAACAGGTCACATATTTCCCTTTTCCCGTCATCATTATCTATCTTTATAATTTTTTGTGCAGTTCTGAACTTCACTAATAACTGGGCTGAGGCCAGAATTACCACTAATGCCACCTACAAGTCTTTCAGCAGTGCAGTGATTAATGCTGAGGTTGGCCTACACGTTGGGCTGTACGGCATTAATGTCACATTAAGAGGTGAGTCACTGCTGAAGCTTATGTCTACATCTAATATGTTGACACCTTTCAACACTGTAACTTATGTTTAGTTCACACAAAACCTTTTAGAATATTCCAGAGATTGTTGTGTGTTTTGCAAATTAATTTTAGGTATCTACTGTATATTGTGCATATAACACCCTGTTTTTTTCCACTCAGGGAATCCTGTTGTGCAGTTCAATGAGACCATAAACTACAATGAGATGTTCAGCTGGCATGATACAATTGAGGAAGAGTATGAGGAAGCTCTAGAGAAGGGTTTACCCAACCCTATCCTATACATTGTTGAAAAATTCACCCTGAGAAGCCCATGTGGTCTCATCTTTCAGTACAGATACTCTGGACGATACGCCTCTGCAACCCTCTGGTGACTACTAACAACTTCTGTTTTGATTTACAGTAATCAAATTGTGTTGTCTGTTCCAGGATTTGCTTATTGTAAAAGCAAAAACTTAAACTGCTCTACTTGTTTTGCAGGACATCATTTTGTTGCTGGATGCTCGCCAACATCCTCTTCTCCATGCCAGTCATCTTGTATGCTGGGTACATGATGATGGCGACAGCTGCCTTCCTTTTCTTCTCCATGGCCTCCTTCTCCACCATCATGAACGTGCCAAAGTGTGTTTTCTCCATAGGAACTGACTCTTTTGTGACAGAATACAGTCATTCATTCTGGCTGGCTCTGGCAACAGGTAAACTTTTTTTTTCCTTTCTTTTTTCTCCCAGAAACTGGCATAAGTAGCCACATGGAGAGCCGTGATTTTTACTAACTGAGGCGATTTCCAGGTATGCTGTGCACCATCATTGGGAGTCTTTTGGTGGTTTTAAACTTCTTGATGCCAGAGAAGATAAAAGCAGCTTTCAGTGTCGGGGTTGACAGCTGTGAGGATGAGGATGCTTCTTGTGGGGAGGGCTACCTGAATTCAGTTTTTCTTGATGGACCAATGATTTCACCACTGACATCAAAGGTTTCAGCAGTAAGTTGACTACCTGTGAGCATAATTATCACTATAGTTTTGCAACATATAAGTAAATTAGTCATTCTATTTATAAGGAAATGAATGAATAAATGAATAATCTTGGACTGCAGTAAATTATATATTAAGTATTAATACCAAATGTGACTAATTTGTTATTAATAAGACATGCCATATTAAAACAGAATTAATAATGCTACTATTGGGACCATCACATCATACACAAAACATCCCTAATCCTAAGTGCTGCATTTATTTGTTTTTTGCAAACATATTGAATGAAGGAATTCCAGCAGGCAACAAATTAACTAATCATTTTTCTTTGTGTTTCAGGAGCATATATGAGTTGGACCAGATTCCTCTCAGGGAGCTTTCACAGTTTTATACTTGAACATAATTTTACTGAATGTGTTAAAGACAGACTGCCTGTCTGATTTCACACCTGTTCTAATTACCTACACGAGCCTATAAGTGTGTTATGTGTTAACTATAGATATATGTTTGAATTTATAAAGATTATTGTTGCGGTGCAGTAGCTATAAACAAAAATATGAATTTGTATGGGATCCATACTTTATGTGCGTGTGCTTGATCATGGATGACATGTGTGTCTTTGTTTGACTCAATTTGAAATGAAATATGAGGACATTTTTGCAGTGAGATTGCCTTTATGTCATTTAATATCACCAGGATTTATATGCAAAACATTTTAGATTATTCTGGTACCAACATGCTGTAACTTCTGCAAAATTTCTGAACCGCCTGAATGGTTGAACTTTCTGAGTTCCAAGTAAATGTGAAAAATGTGCAAGTGGATGAATATGAAATTCCGTGTGTCAGTACAATTTCTCTAGTACAGCTTAATGCATTTATTTTGTCTTAAGTTTTTCAGCAACACCTTAATAAAAATGAAAACAAATATGAGTTCAGCAGTGACATTGTTTTTTAAGTGTGTTGCATCATTACATTCATCCAGTAATGTGTATATTGATACATTCTTCTATGCTCTGGTAAAGGTAATGATCACCTATACTGCATGTCTTTGAATAGTGTGTCTTTGGCCTTAAGCATCACCATAATACACAGAGTTTGATGCCTTTGTACAGCATTTTTTATACATAGTTTTTAATACTTACTGTTGTGGATTATCATGTCAGATTGGAGAATTAACCCCTGGTCAGTCGTTTTTCATCACATGCATACTGTTTTCATCAGGAGTAATATGGCCTTTCCAACCAAGTCCTTGAGTAATTCAAACTATTTACAGTATAAGTACAATTTTGAAACCCCATACACATTATAAAAATGACTAAATAAAAAATAAATGTACTAATTTATCTCTTTATAAGAAAATAATCATGACCATAAAGCTACGTCTCTTTGACACCATAAACTCACATACAGTACTACAGACGGTATTCACATTATAAGGCCATTATGACAACGTAATTCAAGAGAAAACCTGAAATGAGAACCGGATGTTCTTTACAGCATTGCAACAAGAGGCCAAAACTAAAATGATAGAAAAATAAATTCTTCTCATCACGCAACCAGATGAGCAGCAGGCCGATCTGTGAAAGGCTCTCTATATGTAGATAGGCGTCTCCTGTCCTGTTAGCAGTCTGAACATCACGGCAGGCATCGTCTTCATGTTGATCTGGCAAAGAGGCAGAGATAAGAGGAGCAGGATCATTATGCAGGAAACTTATGAACCCAATTATAGATGCACAAGTGTAATCACATCACTTGAATTTAGGACTAATTTGATCCCCTCTGTGGCCTCAGAGTTAAACGATGCTTTGGAGGCTTTACTTACTAATTTGGACTTTTTTTCTGTTTAAGTGGAGCTTCATAATGGAGGGGGGGGGAAGTTAGGAGTATATTAGCAGCTGTGGATTCTTGATAAAGAATGTAACCTGCTGAGAGTTTAGCTAAATTAATTCTGCTCTCATGTCTGTGTGATAAAAATGAAGCAGCAGTGAGCAGCAAGTGTGCTTAGGTTGCAAAGACTGAAAAACTGACTCTCTTGGGCAGGTAATAAAATCCACATCAAAATAACGCTGTATTTTACATTAGAAAAAAGACGGCAGAGAAAAAAAGGATGAGTTGGTTTTCTGAGGGTTAAAGGGCCAATTCCTTTTTGCTTTAATTTATCATTTTAAAGTGGATGTTGCTCAGCGTCATCACTTTCCCTTTACCACACTATTCTGTCTGTCATAAGGTGCCCAGAAATAACTACATTTTTAAAAGTGGGTATGTCCACTTCAACATGGTGACCAATCCCTTTCCCTTTCCAAATGGCTGCATGTTCCAGCACTTATTTTCCCTCTAATGATGGACAACCCTGTAGACCACTGGCACAGGAGGCCGTGGCATTTAATTACTACAGGTTGAGACAGATCACAATTTCTGATTTATTATTTTTGGCTGGACCCCAGGGGTCAACCCATTACAGTGGGACTGACTGCATAAGCTGCCAGCTGCTGTGCTGATTGGGAATATTGGTCTGGCATTTCTTTTTGTGTTTAAGTTAGTACTCCTACCAGCTTTTGGCTCCATCTGAGGTGCCCTCAGGCAGTAATTGTGTTTTAAAGCTTATATTGGGGCTGCGCTTACTATAAGCTCAAAATGAACAATCCACCTGGGAGTCATGTTTACATTTACTTAAATATCTGACCAACTGCAGCAGAATCACGTTACATGGCTCTGAATGCTGACTACCTTTTTCTACTAAAGAAAGCAGTCAGATGTTAGTAGATGTTAATGGGTATCTCTGTAATGTGAAATGGTTTTACAGCACCTGCTGCCCTGACAAGCAAACATATATCCTACCTGCTGTTCAAATTAATAGTTATGTACATTACTATTGTGCAGTTTCTTCCATCTTCTAAAACCATACAAGAACATGATCCCAACAAATGAATTTGAATCATTATACACTAAGCCATGTATATCTGCTTTCATTAAGTGAAAACATTCTAAAGATTTCTTCTCCTCAGCCACATCAAAGCAAGCCCTGCTGTGGCTACTTCTTTGTACATATAAATACTACAACAAAGTTTCTACTCCATATAAAATTAGAACAGTTTCACATTACACCTGCATTTATGCCTCCTTCACTCTTATTTCCAAGTGTTATTGATCATTCCTGTGGCTGGAAGCAGTTAGGCTTTGAGGAAAATGTAAAACTGTGGTCTCTGTACCAGTGGCACCCAATGTAATACCACTTGGCAACACAAGGGGGGACATTAATTCATCTCTGCTTTATTGTGCTGTGCTTTGATAAGAGTTTTATTTTTGCCTTTTTATCCTGAAGTAAGGAACCAAATAAATTTCCGGCAATATCAAACTTTAACCATGACAAAAAGACTTGTTGTCTTGTTGTCCGAGTAATTGCAGTTTGTTTCAGCAATACTGGTCAATGAAAACCACAACATTACTGATTAGTGTGAGGAGGTGGACTTTAAATTGTAGATTTACACCCAAAGAAATATATTAATTACTCAAACTAACAATTAGCTATAACTGCAATTATAGTTTGTAAATATTTTGATAAGTTTTCTCTGCTATTCTCTGCTGCACTGCTTGCACTTGATTTATCAGTTTTTGAATAATGATTTACACATTTAAACGTAAACTTTTTTGCCGTTGTTTAATGTAGATTTGACCTATTGATTATATGCATGCTGTAGCACTTTATGAATCTTTTTTTTCTATAAACCAATCTCAGTCTGTAAGTATTTCTGAAAAGTTTGCATAGCACAGTATTTTTGTGCCACAGTAATTAATAAAAACAGTTTGTGTCTTGAGTTCTTACCTCACCCACTGAGACAGACAAAGTCAGAACAATCTTCTCATGTGGCATGGCAACAACACTCTGACCGTTTATTTCAATGATTCTGTGCCCCACACGAACACCGCCTCTCTCTGCAATGCCACCGCGCATCAGACTGCAGATCTGAGAATTGATGGCAAAATAAGTAAGACAATATGTAACACTTGCCATCTTCAGGAGTTGCCAACCTTTCATTTTGAGCCTTGGTTTGAGAATACTCACAATGCCATTCTGAACACTGAAGCCAAGCTGAAACTTGAGGTCAGGCCTTTTGATAAGGACTGTGGTGACAGGAGGGCAGCTCACAATACTCAGCTTTACCTTCACCTGATTCTTCAAACCCTGGAACAATTGCAAACACACTTTCTTGTTGAGCTAATTACAAATGACATTCCTAAGAGCTTGAATCAAAGGTAACTGGACATCTTGTGTCTCTTGAAAATCTTTTGAGACCAACAATACCAACGACAAAATCTTTAATACAAGCATATCCTTTTGTGCCATAAAGCTCAAGATAAATCAGTCCAACAGACATTGTTAGCCTAAATAATTGTGACTGAATTAAAAAAAACTGGAACCAATGGATTTTGAGCTGAAGGGTTGAAGACAAAGTCAAAAGGTTTGGAGATGTGGATTGAATAATATTGCTAGCCAAATCAATATGTTGTTTTTGCATGATCTTATAATAAGAAGTTACCTTGGATATCATAGTTTCACGATTGAATTTACATCTATTAATTTATTTCCATTTTGTTTCCACTTAATCTTCACGAGGATCAACAGAGGCTGTGATCCATCTCAGTATGCAATAAACCCCACCAGAAGGATTTGATTCTAATCTATACTTTGTGGCAATGCCAAGTCTCATGTGCTGCTGATGAGAATGCTAATGGTTTGCATATATCATAATTTGATTTAATACATGTTTGTACACTAACTGGAGCATGATAGCTCTTTACCTTGATAATGCCCTGACACGTGGCCAGCGGCAGCCCAACCAGACTTGTGTCATTAATGGACATAATCTGGTCCCCAACGCTGAGTTTTCCAGAGCGAGCTGCAGGACCACTGTTCAGCATGCTGGCCAAGATGACGGTGGGTAGAATGGAGCCCCAGCCAGACTCCACTATCACCACACCGAGAATTTCCCCTTTCTGCTTATCCACATAAAGCTGAAACACAGTTAAAATAAACATGTTTTAAACCTCACACCCTCAAGTCTAAAGGACTTGGAAAATTCTGGCACAGCTATTTGCTTTAGAGGGAAACCCACCTATGTTTGTTAAAGCATCAAATGTCTCACCTCTTTACAGTTGTCTGAGTTTGAGAAATGGACAAGGTCGTCGTGGTACATTTCCTGGGAGTTGATGATGTCACTGTATTGTTTGTGGCTCAAGTCAGTTGGGTTGATGCCATTGGCTCGAAGGAACTCTCTGTAAGCCACGCTGAAAGCCTGACCAATGGACTGTGCAATCAGCTGTGCCTGTGGGGAGGGGAGCGTTTGGGGAAAACTACTCAGCAGAATGGCTATCCCAGTTGACAACAGCAAGGAAGTGAAAAAAATCACAGTGGTTTGAGTGACCACAGAAAAAAATGGTAAAATATCTTAAACAGAACGAATGTGTAATGCAGGTCTGGGTTAGTCGCTTACATCTTCCGACTCAAAGACGTAGCAGATCATCCTGTACTGATTCTTCCCATCATTGGTCGAGTCCGAAGATTCAGAGAAGTCCTCTGATGAAGCTTGAGACATACGCCTCCGTGCCATAAGAACCACGATGCTGCCAATGTCGGCGATGTAGGAGATGGTTCGCAAGGCACTGTCCATCATGGTCTCCTAAACACAGCAGAAACAGTTGCAACTATAATGTTGAAACACACACACATACAGGAGACATCACCACACAAAGCTCCATGAGATACTAACTTGTGTGTCAGCGTTCAGTACTTTGACAGCTTTAGTGGAGATGAACAGGTCCACTTCTGTCATCATTTGAGAGTCTTCATCCTGGCTCTTTGAAATAAATAGGATTTCAGTCAGACTTCTTAATTTTTAGTGTTTGTGTGATGCTGTAATAGCAGAAGACAAACATTCAGGTCATCAGAACACTAACAGGAGGAAGATAATGAAAACAAAGCAAGCAACAGCTCCACTATGTGGTAAATATATGAATTCACTGCACAGAAAACCTTTACCAACAAGCCACATGCGCTCACACATCAATAAATCCTGTAAAAGAATTTTAATCACACAGTAAAAAGACAATTTTATGTATTTTACTCTGCCTGTAGTGAGGAAATATTAAAAAAATACAACCATTTTCATTCAATAAACCTGCCAACAAACATCTGGCATTACATTTTAAAAAGTCCAGCTTGCAAAATCAATACTCGTGGTCCTGAATACTGACTTGTTGCCCAAAATGCTTTTAATTTAACTCCCTCATGAGGCAAGCTGATGAAAGCAGAAAGCCTTTTACCTTTTTAAAACATTTCCAATCCAATTAATGGGTACTAGCAGTTACCTTGATGTGACTGACGGCTTCGTGGGCCTGAGACATGCGGACAGACTTGGATGGATTTTTGTCAGACAACACCTGAGTGCAGCCAAGGTAGTTAGCAGCAAAGATGATCCCATCAATGAGATCCTCTGGCTCACAGGGACCTGGGACTATACAGCAAAACACTTTGTTGTCATGTGCTGCAATCATTTATGACAACCATCAAATTCAAGAATATTCTGAAATATTTACCATCCTCAAAGCTGGGAAAAGAAGCAGCTTCCTGTGTTTTCTTTAAGATAAGTTCACAAGATTAGATGAGTTAAGCTTTTAAGTGAAGATATAGACAATATCAATATAGACAAAATGAAAAAAAAAGCTGAAACATTCAAAATGTAATATTAAAGGCTGTTTCATAATGAAACTAACCTCAACCATGGGAGAATTGCTTTTCTCTGGTGAGGGGAGCTCTGGACACTGAGGCCTCCTCAGCTGCTCCGGCACCTCCTCTGGCATTATAGCTGTGCTTGGCTTCTCATCCTGCTGTACACAAACATCTGCTTTAATTTAGGTCCATTTTAAGTTGGGGATGGTACAAGCCATAACTATCACAAACTAGATTGTGAGAGGACGTTTGTCATTTCTTACCTGCTCTAGTTTCTCTGGCGATCTGTGCTTCTCTTCCACAAAGTCCCTCTGTTGTTCTGCGGTGGGATGAGGAGCCAGGGGGGGTTTGACCACCCTGGGTTCATTCTCCCGACTAATAGCAGTAGAGGGACTTGGTCTGGAAACAGGAGGAGGTGGGGCTTTCTGGGTGTCGGCAGGTGACTGAGTATGAGTGTGACGGGGTGGTGGAGGAGGATGCTGCCTGCTGGAACCAGGCCTACCCTTGGACCTCACTGCAGACTTTTTGCAGTCCTTGGACAAAACCTTTGGACGTGGCTCGCCGCTGTTGGTCACAGATCCTTTGATCTCAGAAACAATATGCTCAGTGTCTTCTCTTGCTCCCCTCCTCCCTCGTCCTTTACCCTGACGCTCCTTCTCCTTTGAACTCATGTGGGATAACTCACACTTCTTACCAGTTCCTGGAATATTGTGGCACCTTGTAATTTGAGTGTCATCTTCTCTTTTTCTGTCATCATCTCCCTTTCTAATTCTACCAGTCTCATTGCCCTGATAAAAACTAGCTGGCTTTTGACCATTGTTCTCTGTCTCCACTAAATCCTCTATAAATCTGGCCCCATCCAGCACCTCTTCAAACTCATCTCCATCACGAAAGAAGAACGTGTCTCCCTGGCCACGTTTCACGACCCCCACTGCTTCATCCCCATCTATTTGGGCACAGTGTGACCTAAAGTGATGACCCATCTTGTGCGGCTTATTGTCTAATTGTGATTCTTCACTTATTTCTGTGCTAAGTTGAGGTTTGGAGGTGATGTGGTCAGCAGAAGCAGCAGCACTGTTTTCATTAATATTATCACTAACTGCGTGCTTCACATCTTCAGGACAATACTGTTTATAATATTTCATATCAACAACTGCTTCTCTGTTCAAATGTAGCACTTCATCATAGTCCTGCTCGACATCAGAGCCCACGTTGTCATACTCAGAGCAGGTGTCCTCCATGTCTTCTGGACTTGGGTCACAACTCCTGTAAAAATAATTTGCAGTAACTGACGGAGTCAGCTCGTCATTGTGGTCATCCTTCAAAAAACAAGATGGTTCTTGAGTTGCTTCCTTCACCAAGCCTCGCTGCTCTTCTTTGCTTGATTTCTCAAGTCCTGCAGCAGGGCACGATGGAGGGCTGGGTGCCAATACTTTGGAAATGGTATCTGGCCTTTGTCCATGAGCCATAACTGGCCCCTTAAGTCCACTACCCTAAACCCTGTGAATATTAATAGATATTTACACTTTTGCATTACAAGATCAGTGAATTTCCACTTGATATTTTCAACAAAACACCTTATATGTGGCATAAAATCTTTTATATCATCAAGTCAGTAAATGTATTTTATGTTTAATATCAAATTATATTTAAGTACAACACCTAACATACAGTAGAAAATAACCATAAATGGTTGATCTGTCCTGCATTGATACAGAAACTGTTAAGATTCAATTTCACATTTTAAAACAGCCCTTTTTAATTTTTCAAACACACATTGCCAGAACATCTCATTTAACATTGCAGGATTTCAGTAACAAAGATTCCTAATTTGCATTTTCATTAAATACTTGGTAGCAGATTCCCTCATGACAAGTCAGACAGAAACAAAAACTGCTGTTTATTATCAGTCATCTTACATGTTGTGTCTGCTCTAATTTTGTCCTGATGTCCTGCAGAACAGGAAACTTGCAGTAAAACTACTATAAGTGAGTCAGGCCAGTATCCGGCAAGTGTGATGCCTTTTCTTTGATCCTTAAAATTAGCGGGTTGGTCATACTTATGACCCCGAAAACTAGTTCATCATTCTTCGACATTTGTATATAATGTCTGAAAGGACATTTGCCCTTGTCTACACAACAACCATATGCACTTTGCCTCTTTTGTAATGCTTGACGAGTTTAATAAAACCAAACAACAGTGAGAAAGACTCTTACAGTGAATAAAAGCAGACCATGCAATTCTACAAAGCTGAACTAATGATTTTGATGCATAAAGCATTATGTCATTGTGCATTGTTGCTAAAATATGCTGGTTCCAGCTACCTAAACATTACAATTTTTTAATCAATGTTAAATGAGATTCTCACTCTGCTTGGGAAATAAGACGTAAGTTATTCGTAGTTCAATCTCGAATAGCAAATCTGCTATTCAAGACAATAATCAGCTGACTGATCATAAAAAATGTAAGTTATCTGCAGCCCTGCAATTACACTGCAACTAACACTAACAAAGAACTTTATTAAAAACATCAAATTCTATAAAATGTACTTCTATAGTTTTTAGGTGGACCTTAATAAGACCTTATGATTCCCTAATTGCATCAAATCCATTCTCATCTGTGTCCTTTCGTCCAACCCTGGCATTCTAGTAATAAAGGGTTTATAATTAGTTTAGCACTGGGTGTGTTGAAGCTAACACAGTGAGGAGTGGTTTCCTGCTAACCCAGGCAAAGCATGTCACACCCTCATCTAAAAGGCAGCATTAGCTAATAACAAACTGTGCGGTTTGAGTCTAGCCTTTTGGATAGGGTTAAATCCTCTATACAGTAATGAATGTGTCGAGCCACTGTCGATCAGATCATAATGCAACTGAGATTAAGGCATCATCCGTGTAAAAAAACCTGTAATAGGTTGTTCACAGTTTTAATCATGACCTCTCCATGGTGCTGAACTGGCCATTAAAACAATGTCGCCCATTATGGATTTGAACTGAGGTTCTGTGATGCAGTTTTCTTGCATCTGCCCAGCCCTTCCGTTGTTTTAGATGGTTTCTTATGAAAACATTACGCCAAACGTTTGCCGCAGCTGCAGGGGTGGTTGTTGTGGTGGTTTCCCACAAGTGGACGCCGCATTTCCATCTGCCTACATGTCGATATGATAATCGGATATATGATTTTCCAGCGCATGTAATGCTCTCAGTGATGGAGCTGACTCCCTCCACACTGAGTGTTGGTTTTACCATATAAAAGGATCCTATTATCGTACTGCTGCTGCAATTCGCATCGACCTTGATTTGAAGCTTCGAGACTGCACCATGCTGACATCCAGCTAATGGGCTGGTGTACCACGTCCAGCTTTGTTTTCAGTCATTTCACCGCAAACCGAGCGGGCCTACATGCATCATCATTACATTTGACTTTCTACGCATAGATAGATTTGTGCACCACTTACCGACATCAGT
The DNA here is from genome assembly GCA_029874935.1 of Atherina boyeri. NCBI lineage: Eukaryota > Metazoa > Chordata > Actinopteri > Atheriniformes > Atherinidae > Atherina > Atherina boyeri. The sequence goes on from JAPMNP010628696.1 coordinate 11,603, forward strand.
CTTGTGGGCGGCCCTCTTTTGTAAAATGCCGTGTTGAACAGACCAGATTGCTCCCCGGAATGGGGTTTTTTGAATAAAAGCCGCACAGCAGCCCAGGAACCTGTGTAAAATAAAATGCACCCCTCATCATGTGGTCTCTTCCAGGATATAACACTGAAATACCCACAATAAGCACACACTCAGACTTGTTTGAATTAAAACAGTTTGAATGTATTTTTATCTTAAACAAATTATGGAGAAATAATACAAGGTGTAGTTTTAACAGTAGGCTATGCATTTTGCATTGCATTGTTCTTATTATTCAATTTAGAAAACATGTTATGAAATGTATATTTATGATTTATAAGGGTTTTAATTAAGGTGTAAACGTTTAGGCTACCTTTGATAAATTATCGATGAATCTGGGATCGACTGGACGACTTAACACACACACACTGCGCTCTGTTGGTTATGCCTGAGAAGCGGGATTGTTGTTGTGGAGCATCGTAAAACCGGTGTTTGCTAGTTTTAGCACATGAGACAGTTTGTATCTTTTCATCTTCCCGTGTCTGCGTTTTATCTCCGGAATGTGTAAAATGCTAAAAGCTACGCTTGGGCAATATTTCCAAATAGCCAAGTAAGCGTTTAATAAAGCTTATCACGGTCAGCATTAGCAAACATTTCCACACTGTCAAGTATGCAACAAAGAAGAACCTTTATAAAACATAGCTCTTATTGTGTAGCACCGCTTACGCTAGCAGCATGACAGAAAGAGCTAACGAAGACAAACTCAAGCGAAAGTTATCATTATCCAAAAGTAAGAAGAAAGCCAACGTCAAAGGTGGGACTTCTGCCAGTGCTGTCATCAAAACTCCAATCACGTCGTTCTTCAGCAGCCAGCCTCCACCTAAGCTGGCATGTCCCCTGTGTGGCCAGTTGATTCCACGATTCAGGATCAATGAACACATTGATTTGCAATGCCAGAACTTTGAAAGGGGAGAAAGCATTGTCGCCTCAGGAAGTAACTGTGTTTTGCCAAACACCCACTTGTCAATGAACACCAATCTCCCTAAGTCCCCAGAGCTGGATCAAAAAGTGGAAGAGGTGGGGAAAGAGACCAAGACGAGTCCATATTTTAAGAAGAATAACTTTCAACATGCACCACGAGAGATCAACAGCAAGACTGTGGTCAGGACCATTGACCTTGGAAGTCTGGCCTCTAAGTTATCCAGAATATATCAAAAGACACCCGAGTCAAAACACATAGAGGATAGAAATGTAGCTGAGAAGATGGATCCGTCTGAGACTGTCAGTAGCTCCCAGAAGGAAAATGTTTTCATTCAGATATTAGAGGACAAAAATGAGTGTGTTAAAGTCATAACAGCCAGTGTGGATGGTCCAATACCAGTGGAAGATGCATCATGTTCTGAAAAAGGACATAATACTGAACTCAAAGGATCTAAGTCAAGTACTACCCAAACAATGGCCACTCCAAAATTTCAATCGTCTCCCTCCAAACTAGCCAAAAGAAAAAATGAATTGACTTCCAGTGTTAGCTCATCTGACATTCATAAGAAAGCAAAGTTCGAGGAGAGTGGTAGAAAACTGGAGGATTCTTCTGAGGTAACTCAAATTGACCAGCATAAAAGTGAGTTATTTTCTTCAAGTTTTGATCTATCTTTGAGTTCAGAGGAGTCATATGCAAAAATAATTGTAGGTATTAGTGGAGACTCAGTCCCAGAGTCTGACAGCTCTCAACCCTCGTCACTTCCTTACTATCTTCGTAACTTCCGAACTGTTTTGCACGCTGTGTTGGAGAATGAGGACGACAAAGAACTGTTCAACCAGGATGACATGTCATTTGTACATGCATTTGAAAAGCTATCAGGTATGTTGAATTATTGTTCAGTGATGCCAATAAATATAAATTGGAAAAGTTAACAGTAGTCCAGAACCTTATTGCTAATATTTTATTTTCTGTTTTAAAGTAAAGGGTCAGAAGCTGTATGTCAGACTTTTTCAGAGAAAACTGAAATGGCTCCAAGTAAATAAACTGGATTATGAAGAGATAAGCAAAGATCTAGGACCTGTTGCACAAGAACTGATCCAAAGTGGTTTTCTGCAGTCAGGTAAGCAATTAATAACACACTCTCTAGAATGTGTATGTCTTTTATTATTATAGTTAATAATCATCCTGTTATTTCTGTACTTTGACCATACACATAATCAATGTGTTCATTCCTATCCATTATTCNATCAAATAACATTTTTATTTTGATTAATACTTATATACTGTGGTGCTTCTGTATCTTTAAGAGAATGATCTTGAGGATCTTGGGGAGGCTCTGGATCTCCTGCCTGCTCCTGAGATAAAGGCTCTGGCCAAGACTTTCCATCTGGGTAGTTCTGGGACTCAAAAACAGCAGTTGGTGGACGGGCTTCTTCGCCTGAGCAAGCAAAAATCTTTCTTCTCTGTGTCCTCTGCTCAAAACAATATTGGGTCTGTTATCCTCAAACGGTGAGTTGATCATTTGCACTCACTTCCAGCTTACCTTCCACTCTTTAAGTCAAGACTGAAAACTCACTTGTTCAGACAGTCCTTTGCCATCTAGTCACACTCTCACCATCTCAATGTTGTCCTTTGATTTTTTTGTTTTTATCATTTTGCTGTTAAAATTACTGTAGTCAATGTATAAAAGTGTTCCGTTGTGCAGTGTCCTTGTGTGTTTTGAAAGGCACTTTTAAATAAAGTGTATTATTATGATTATTATTATTACTTGGATGACAGTGAAGAGCTCATTCCCATTTTTTCCCTTAAAGAGCAAAGCAGTTTGCAGGTTCCTGTGTGCGCTTGACTCGTGGCCCTCGAGCCGTGTTTTCCCGCATCCTTCTGCTTTTCTCTTTGACGGACACCATGGATGAGGAGGAGATGGCAGCTGGAGGACAGAACCAGCTCTTTACCATCCTGCTGGTAAACTCAGGACGTCTTGCCTTCCCAGATTACACAGTTCAGCGACTTGCCAAGGTGTTTCAGGGTAGAGAGGATCTTATCAGGTGAGAATTTACCAAAATATGTAAAGTAGCTTTTGTATTTTATTCAGGCAGGATAGGCAAGATTAAATACTCATTACAACTTGCATCACACCAGATATGAAGCTTCCATGAGAACCCTTCTAGAGGTTACCTCGGCTATGCAGGCTGGTCAGTGGGAAATGGCCCTGGAACTTTATAGTGCTGCCAAAAGCACCTGGCAGGAGCTGAGGAAAAACCATGATATGAGGTCAGGACCACATAAATCTTTTTATTTGTTTCTGTACCTCTGTAATGGATATCCTTAGTTTATGGTAGCTGTTCGATATTGACATTGTAATTTGTTTTGTAGGCATCAGGAAGAGCTGCCTGTGTTCCTGCGCAGCTTCACCACAGGATGGGCTTACACCCGAATTTTATCTAGAGGAGTGGAGATTTTGCAGAGGCTACGTCGCTATGAGGTTTCATGAACTATCCTCACTCACCTAAACAAAATGTTTGAGAGGTTAAAAGAGATAAAGATGCCATGGCTCTACTTTTATATTACAGGAAGCTGTAGAAGAGCTGCAGTCCTTACTACAGCAGTCTATTTACTGCCCTGACAGCCGTGGCCGATGGTGGGACAGACTGGCACTGAACCTTCACCAGCACCTGAAAAAACCTGAGCAAGTAAGCACCAGCATCTGTGTTTTCATTTACGATACAGTATCAGATCCTGTTATAATGCATTTTTTCTAGTTAGCCATATCTGTATTTTTTTTAAAAAAGATTCTTGACCAAATGAGCCACATATGTTCTAAAGTTGATATGTTTATAAGTCTCTGAGGGTTATGGGTGTTGAGGATCTCTGATCGATAGCAGTGTGGACACAAAAAAGAGGGGAACTGCCTGTGCTTTTAAAGTGTTGAAAAATTATCCTGTTTAAACATAACAAATCTTTAGATAAATACACTTAAATGCTTTAATGTTAGCTTTGAGACACCATATTGGTTGACCTGCACTTTCCATCCTTGTGAAGCATTTTTCTCAGCTTCTAGTGATCTGACTGTGTTTTTAACCTGTATTCTTTACACTCAGGCCATTTGTGCTATCAGAGATGGGATGTCAGACCCACAAGTGCGTACAGGACATAAACTCTCCCTCCATAAGAGAGCTATTAGGATGAAAGAGTCTGCCAGCTTCAAGAAGTACCGCCTACAACTCCGAGAACTGCCCACTGTCCAAGTCCGAGATGTCAACCATGTGAGTTTTTTAAAGTTGGAAAAATTTACTCAAGGGCATACAGAATAAGATATTTATTCATTTATTTATGCTTTTAATTCTGCCTGCAGGTGACTATTAGAGGTCAGCTGTTTCCTCATGAGGGCGGCACAGGGAAATCAAGGTTTCTTTTTCAAGAACATGAAGATGGGGAAGAGTCTGCTCATTCCACTGTAATATGCTCTGTGGAGGAACTATCTTTAGCACATTACCGGCAACAAGGTTTCGACCAAGGTAAACACCTTTTCTAATACTGTTGAAAAACATGGCTACCCACTTATTGCAAAAACAACGTGTCTCGTTGTATGTAACAGGAATCCATGGAGAAGGCTCAACATTCTCAACCTTGTTTGGTCTTTTGATGTGGGATATCATTTTTATGGAGGGTATTTCAGATGTCTTTCGAAATCCATACCAGGTGAAGTAAGATCCTGTAAGTTTTGTTTCATATATATATAGACACATAAAAATGCAACTCCTGTTTGCTTCCCCCCACAGACGTGCCCGCTGGATCTCTACACAGACTGTTTCTATGAAAATAGAAAGGAAGCAATTGCCTCTCGGATTCAGTTACTTGAGGAGGCATCTACACAAACTCTGTGTGACATGTTGGAAGATGTCTGGAATTCCCAGGAGAGTAAAGTGAGCTCACTGGTCAGCTGGGAACGCTTCTCATCCCTTCAACAGGCACAGGTTTTTACTGTCATTCTTAAACATGGATATTTAGTATTAATAGATGTGATGTTTTCCATATATTATATGTTATGTAAACATGATAAGAAAGATAATGTCAGTTATGTTCCAATAAATTACTGGATTCATTTATAGATTTTTTAATGGCAGCAACAGCATGCACTGCTAACAACCATGTTTATATTTTGATATTTGCAGTCTCTTGTTGCATGCCTGAGTGGAACCTTCTTAGCTGGAATAATAGACCGAATGGCAAAAGACTACAGACACTGCCGTGGAGGTTTACCTGATCTTGTGGTGTGGAACACCTCAAATAACACCTACAAGGTGAGATCATCTGAACACAGACCATCCTGGTTGTTCTGAAGCCGATTTTTATTTCTCCTTTTGAGTGAGTTTACTTTGGTTTCTGATTTACTTTGGTTCCTGATCATCCTCATCATTTTAAGACTTAATAGTGCTGAATAAAATGTCCGGTCATTGTAGCTGGTCGAGGTGAAGGGGCCCAATGACCGCCTGTCCCACAAACAGCAGATCTGGTTGGATGAGCTGCAGAAACTGGGTGCTGATGTGGAGGTGTGTCATGTGACAGCTGTTGGAGCCAGAGGAGCTCGTCTGGAGTAAGAAGATAGAGATGTATAACGATCAACAAAGACGCATCAATCTGTCAGAATTGAAACTCCATAAACATAATGTGAAAGCCTCCTGAAGAAAAAGATCTCAATCAGATGTGTTTAGTACTGACTACACCTGCTGAGAATTATTTATACTGTAGCTTAAAAGATTGTAAAAAAAAAATTCTGAATATAAAAAATGTAATTAATCTTCCATCGGTCTAAACTTAATGGTATTTCTTTTACCTTGATAATGCAATATTCACAGGATTTGGGCTACCAAGCAACAAAAGCTCACATTTACCTGAAAAGTGTATGAATTGTAATACAGGTCTATGAGTATGTTATGCAAGTGTGTTATGGCTTATAAATATGCAGCTTTGCAACTATCCATTAATGTTTTAAAAACCATACCAAGAAATATACCACACGGTTGCTATTAAAGATAATTTTTATTATCAGCGTTGGATCTACAAGGTATTCTCTTTGTTAGATGATAAATACATTGGATTTAAAAAAGGGGGGTGCTGAACCAGACAACTCTAAAAAGTGTATGGCTAATTTCAATCTCAATTTTGTGCTTTGTGTGTGGGAAGGATAAGATTATACCATAAAAACAAGGAAAATAGAATTCAGAATTCAAAAAGCCCAAATCAACAGTATTGGTTCCCAGTGACTTTACTACAAGTAACACTACATACTATCAAAAGTAGCCTGTTGAAAAAGCTGGAACTAATG
>JAPMNP010628718.1:0-10071 GCA_029874935.1 Atherina boyeri
AATCAGTGACGGGCAACCATTAAAATTTTTAATCGCAATTAAACACACATTTGTCTGCGCTTAATCACATGTTCAAAATGTACTTTTCTTTTAAAAATACTGCTATATTGAAGAAAACAGTAACTTTTGGCTTCTAAACTATAAGCAAATAAAAAGATGAAATAGATACTATAAGAGGTAAATTGAAAATGAAAAAAGTAACGAGTCAGATGGATGAATCTAATGGCTTGAAGCTGCTTCCTTCTAAACACAGAGGAACAATATCTGTTGAATTTGTCAGGTGAACACACAGAAAACAGCTCCCCAGCAGAAAGAGGAGCCAGATGAGGTGGCTTGTGTATCTGCTCAGGATCTCCCATGGACATCTCCCTGGTGAGGTTTACTGGACACGTCCCACTGGAAGGAGGCCCCAGGGACGGCCCAGGACACACTGAAGGGACTACATCTCTCAGCTGGCCTGGGAGCGTCTCAAGATCCCCCCGGGTGAGCTGGCAGATGTGGCCGGGGAGAAGGAAGTCTGGGTTTCCTTGCTTAAGCAGCTGCCCCTGCAACCCGATCTCAGATAAGCGGCAAGAAAATTGATTGATGGAATGGAATTATGGCAGATTTCTCAGTGACGCACCCCCTATCAACTGCTAATTTGGCATCCATTGTGCATCCTACCTGTATTGAGAGCACTTTTAAGATAAGAACAGTGAGTACTACATTGATTCTTGTCTTTTCTCTTTCTCTGTCTCTTTCTTTCTTCCTCTGAAAATGTCCTCTTATGTTTCTTAGCTGAATCCGCCACAGTGTTTGTTCAAAACAACGGCTGTGTTGAAATTCTAGCTTGTGACGTGGTGCGTAAAACGAAACTCTGCTGTAACATCACGTGGCGTCCCAGAAGCTAAAGATGTGAAGTGTGGTTTCACAACCTCAGTACACTGCTGGACAGCGACAGCTTGAGGAATGAACAACAATAAATATCATTGTGCCATCTAGCGAGCCAGAAACACAGAGTTTTTTGGTGGGAAAGTTAAATAGTGCTAAGGTTCAGGCTCATACCCTCATGGAACAGCCTCAACTTGTAGCCTCAGTTTCCCTGCAAAACCAGCTTTGTATTGATCCTTGACATGCAGGAAACAAATTCAAACATCTTCATGATTTTGATGCTGATCAGGAAGAACAAATTCCATCCATTGATCCAAGATCATTGTGTTTTAGGAAATCTAAAAAAAGGTCAACTTGCCCTCTTGCAAAAACTCTTTAACATATCTTGATTCTAAAATCAGATTTAATTAGAAAAAAAAAGTATTTTTCTAAGGGGAATCATATTTATGTTTTTGGATATTTTAAAGGCCATCTCCCCCCATCCATTTTCTAAACCTATGGAATCCAATTGAGGGAGACCTGGAGCCTAGCACAGCTGCTATCAGGTGAGATTTTAAAAGATGATTTATTGATTTCAGAAGGAAATCATATTAGATGTACATACGTCTTCTTTTTAGCTTTGAGTGATATTTAAGGTGATAAAACATTTTTCGACACTGCCGATAAGCTAGTAAATAGTGAAAACATTCTGTGGGCCCTTCAAGAACTTTTTTTATTCAGCTGTGTTTATTCTGCTTGCTGCACAGGCAAACTGGCTATTGGGAGTACGTATTAGGTGTGAAAATGTTCTGACCCTATTTATTCAAACTAAAAAAGAAAGGCCTCACTGAGTTATATTTACATATTGAATATAGGTTTAAAATGCAGACTTAAAGTTTTAATTTGAGTCATTCCACTGCATTCAAGCCCCTGAAAAAAAGATGTAATTCATAATAACCTCAGAGGGCTTTTCATGCACAGATGTGTACACTTCCTTTAAGATTGCTTCCATCAGTCATGCATATAAAATGTCAAATTGATTCCAAGTGTGTTATTGCATCTGGATGGTGTTACCCACAGTGAAGTGTTAAACAAGCTCTCACTCAAGCTAAACAAGTCATCTTTAGTCCACAGAAACAAGAGACATCCATCAGTTGATAGGAGTGTTGGAGGAGGCCAAAGCAACTGTTTAGATCATTCTGAGGAAAGAAGAAATGTACTTGTAATGCAGTGCCATAAAAAGGCTTAGATGAACATGGAGCACAGCAACAGTGGATGACTGCTGGATCCTTTCCAATGATAAAGACACAGCCTTTACAGCCTCCTGCCAAATGAAAAACACTGGAGAAGGATGAGACACCTTTGCTCAAGTTTACCATAAAGGTAAATGATAGGGAAGGCTTGTTTCCGTGTATGGATAATTTTCTGAAGCACACTTTAACACATGGAGATGGTGCCTTGGTATGGACATGCATATCTTCAATTAGTACTGGGTCTAAAGTGTTTATAATATGACAGAAGACAGAAACAGCTGCATGACCTCTGAAGTGTAAAGAGGTGGTTTTGTCTGCTTAGATAAACCCAACAAAGCTTACTGGACAGTGTTTGACATGACAGATGGAAAATCATTCAAAGTATATTTGGAAAGAAACCCAGGAACTGAAGAATAAGAAACGAACCATTCAGAATGGATGAGTTAATCGTCTGATTTCTCCTTATAAAGCTGCATTTTTCTTGCTGAGGACAAAACAAAAGGCAGAAAGAGAAACAACTTAAGACGGTGGCAGTTGAGTCTTGGCAAAGCATCACAAGAGTGGAAACTCATTCTTTGATGATCAGACTTGGGGCAAAGATCAAACATTTCTGAATCTAACTGTATTGTGGGAAAACTAAGTGACACTCCCTGCACTGGTGAACTTAAACAGAGTGGATTAACATATTCATGGTTTTATTGCATGAAATCACATAACATTGAGTCAGTTACATGTTGGAAATCATTCAAGTCCAGTCTTGACAGGAAATATAAAACGTGACAAAAATCATCCAAAAATGACCTCAGCACCAAACAGTTTTGACATGGAAAATATCTTTTTTTTTTTTTTAAACGTTTTGCGTTTGATGAAAGCTATTTGTGAGAAAAAATCCTTGGCTTTAAATTTCCTTCTCTGCAGCCTAACATTAAATGCTTTAACTAGCCATTGGTTATCAAAATGTGGGTCAGAAACCCCGTTAGAAGTCTTGATACAAAGGTTCTGAGTGGATTAATGAAGCCAAAAGCAAGAATATACAAATCTGCACCATTTGTCAAGCCATTCTCTGACTGTAAATGTTATTATTCTTCTGGCTTGTGCTATGTTTAAAAATCCTTCAAATTATATAACATTCAGAAAATATTGAGAGATAAAGATTCAGTCGAAGCATTTCTATTGCACATCACTATAGCAGACACATCATCTTTCTATACTTTACAACAAACTGCACTTTCAAATAAGCCCAACGTCTACAACACATTTTTCTTTCTGACTTTTCAGCCTATTTTCTGCTTTCCCAGTCATTCCTCACACACTTTGCATCACTTTGCTTTCCAAAACTACAAGCTGCTGATACAGTTATGCATGGTTGCAGCTGAAAAACATACAAAACAAGAAGGTTTGCTAAAAAACAAATGGCATCTGTACATCATGGTCCATTTACTACCCAATAAATACCCAAAGGAGATACACAGAACTTGGAGCCTTATCATTTAATCAATAAACCTGGCGATAATTTTTGTTTTTTTCTTAAAATGCTGAAGCTGTCTTCTGACTATTATACCCTGTTTGTGGTTTTCAACCCCATTCCTGTTCCGATTGAGGACATAAATCCTGGCCATCTGTCCAATAAACAGTCATATATACTGTAATCCTGCAGAGGACAGTTTAGTTTAATATTCTTTTAGCAAAGGTCAGTCAGACATGAGTACATGGTGCATCTGTCAGGGATTTTGTGCGTATGTATTTAAAGGGAACATTCCCCACAGACTTAAGTGTAATGAAGAAACATGTGACCCAATGCAACAGTGTGACTTTTTCACTTATTAATCTGCAATGGTCAACAGTTGAGCTTGTTTGCACTCAGGAATGAAATACAGCAGATTTCTGAATATTTAACCAAATATTTCAACTAGTTCCAGACACAAATAGTAGAAGTAATAGAAATATATTCACCTTTAGAGCCCATGTTCAAATTTGTAAATTAAATATATATTGATAAAAAACTAAAATAGTTCAAATTTCTGACGTATTTCTGGATTTAGCTGTACTGTACTATATAATTCCTGCACTCATTAGCTTCAGTAGTGGATATATTTCTATGGATGGACCCAAGTGAAAAATGTTTGGAAATGACTCTTTCTGTGTACATGTCAGAGGTCGTCTGGAGGATTCTTTCTCTTCACATACTGCCGCAGATACTGGATAGCTGATAGAGCACTCACATTTGCTAGCAGAGCTGGAAATGGAATCAATAAAGAAAACTGTGAATTAGATATTAAGCCAACAGATTATAGTCTTCCTGTACAAGTTAAGTTAGCTTCTTTGTTCTGCCATATGGTTTGCATGAATGGCTAAATACTAATAAAAATGCCATTTTGATTTGTGATGCAATTTTCATGGGGATATATTTTTATTTTCTTTAGCAGAAAAGATAGCAGTGTTGAAAAAAAAAATGTCGGCCATACTGCAGCAGTTTTACTGCTGTCTAACACAGGGTGTGTACAAAAGAACAAAAATAATTTTGTTAGTTTTTCCCAGCAGACCCAGAGAAGAATTAAAAAAAAAAAAAGAAAAACAAAGGACAAAAAGTCATTCAACGTTAATGAACTCTAGATAGCAAGTTTCCATCAAACTGTTAGAGTGATAATAGAGAAGTTTCTTACCTGCTTTCCAGGCATCAGCAGCCTCTGGATCAGAGGATCTTAGTACCCAAGAGGCAAATGCAATGCAGACTAAGCACATATCTGACTGCTTCACTGAGGAGAAGATGCCCTCTCGCTCTGAAAAAGACATACATAATTTCTTCAACAGTTTCAAAAATTGCAGGTTTGCTTTTGACTCTTGGTGTGCTGAAAGTACATACTTATCCAAATAGTTTCCAAAATCCTCTGCTGCTCTTTCAGCTCTCTGTTCAACTGAGAAGAAGCTGGGCTCATTCTTCTCTCATTGAGCACCACGGCTGTCTGATTCTCTCTCTTAATCGGGACCTCTTCGTTCTCAACTGGGAACATCCAGGCACCTGACCCTCTGCACCAGATGCTTCCTTTGTCATGGAAGCAAATCTTCCTCAACGTAAGCAAACTTCTCCAACTGCGAGATCCACCCACTACTGCTGCTGAGCAATCAAGTAGTTCGGTATGGATAAAAGAATGAGATACGACTCTAATTGGAGAGATTTTGTCAACTTCCTCGCAGTTTGCCATCAAAACATAGTGCTGTTTTGGGAATGTGAGCTCCCTTACAGTAGGATGAGAGCAGGAGAAAATTGGGATGGGCGTCTTCATGCTGCACTGGAGAGGAGAAGATGGTGCATCTTTCCCAAATGTACAGCAGAGATCGTGGTCAAAGACAGGAGCCACTGAGATGTCCTCTGGATCATAGATAGCAACATATTGTGACTCAGTTGTAGTGTTATCCTCTGTGAAAAAGCATTCAAACATCTCTGGGAAGGATATTTGGTAATGTGCATTTACTAAATCTGTGTAGGAGTAAAAAGATGCAGGAATGAGGGTTTCCAGGCCACTGCCTGCTTTCAAATCAACATTTTCCTCCAGAAGAATGGGCCTGCTAATAGATAAACTATTGTTGTCATGACTGAGTAAAGGCAGCAAAGATACGTTTTCTGTGCTGAGAGCCTGTACGTTGTACATACTGTTGCTTTTTGTTAACCTTCTTGGCCATGAAGCCAACGTCTTGGACTCCTCCTGACTGTCAGAAAGCTGTCCTGCAACGTCTAAAGGCACTGGTGTCTCCCTCCCTTCAGAGCTTGTGGAGTCGTCCTCGTGTGATAAGAGAGAGGAGTTCCTTTGTTGTTTTTTGCTGCTGTGATCAGGGCTGGGGTTCCTGTTCGTCCTAATGAACTGCAAGTATTCTTCTTCAAAATCTGAGGTGGAAAACTCACAACTTGAGCGATCTGGCTTTGATTCATCAGTCTGGGTGAAGTAGTCTGAGTCTGCAGCGTCAGATGTATCCATCAGGCTGCTGTTGGCCAAATCATATTCCACGGGACCAACATGAGAACTGTGGTTTGCTGAAAAATCATCTGCATTAATTGTCACTGTTTCATGAGTTTGTCTGGGTGGAGAGTTTTTACCCATCCTGAGTTGCAGAATGTCATTTATCGTCAGTTTTTCCATTTCATCCCAAAAAGCAGAAATGGCATAAATGGGTTGAGAGTGACCTGCAGCTTTGGCATATGTTTCTGGGCAATCAGCCACAGAACAGGGGGTTACTGTTAAATTAGGAACAGAGAGAGGAGCAAGCTGATCCTCCTGGGAGCAAGCAGTTGCCGAAAGATTAACTGAGTGTGTTTGGGGTCCAGATGTTTCCGCGGGTATGTCATTTTTGCGTGTGGAGTCATCATCTGGTGTTTCTATAGTTCCTTGTCCAGCAGATGGAAATGTGACAGAGGACTCACCGCTGGTGTTCTCATAACGCTCACAGACTGTCGCTGTTACATCACCGCAGAGAGCACTTTCCTGAGAATACATCTGTCTGCCCTGAGCTTGATCAGTGTCAGTGTTCTCAGTTGGGCCGTCACATGTTGGAGATAATGAGGATTGTGGGTGTTCCATGAGCGGACATTGAAGAGCGTACTGAGGTTCCTCTGTTGATTCAGCAGCTGACAAATAGGTCTCAGAATCATAACTGTGAGTGGAGAAGAACTCAGCACTGTCTTCAAATTCGTCACTGTGCACATGCTTCAGCTGCGGATGCATAAACGTGTCTGGTGATGCTGAGCTGTCTGACTCATATTCGCTTCTATTGATTACTTCTTCAGGAAGGATTTCTTTGAAAGGCTGAGGGATTACCGATTTTTCTGACGCATTGAGCCCTCCTTGCTTTTTAGTTTGGTTTGATTGTGTATCTCTTCTTCCCTCAGATTCATGCTTATGTTTATTCATCTCTACACCATTTTGAGCAGAGTTCTCTTGCCTGAGGCAGCCCGTACGACCTCCCTCACAAGGTTTTTTTATTTTGCGTTTTTTTTTAAAAGAGGTAGAACGCCCTCGCTTTCGTGTGGGATTGTCATTTACAGTGACGAACCAGCGCTCCTTTTCTGCTTTTATAACAGCAACAGCTCTCTCTGTGGTGTCAAACTCATCCACACTCAGTCCCATTTGGTTACAAGAAAGGGGCTCAGGTTCCTTGGTGGATTTTAGGTCACTCTCTGTTTGCAGAATGCAATCTTCTGTTTGCTCCTTTGCCTCTGCTGAACACTGAACATGTGGTGGGTCGGTTTGCAGTGTTTCTGAACTGCTATCAGACATCTCTGGGATTTCTTGAGCGGTCTCCATGTGCACCGCCTCTTTGTTGATGGTGGGATAACTGACACGCATTTCCACCTGTTTCGCACTTGCAACATCATTGACTGGTCCTCTGTTGTCACTTTGGTTAAGCTGCTCTGGTAGTTTTGCACTTTCTTCTGCAGTGTTGCCTTCAGCATCAGGGCTCCAATGTGTCTCTTGCTGGCCATAGCTGTAGACTAAGTTTGAGTTTCTTGAATCCTCTGAGTCACTCAAATCAGAGTCATCAGAGTAAGCAAGCAAGGGCTGGAGCAGATTACACTCCTCACTCTCGTCATAGAAGCTGCTCCAGTCATACTCCGAAATATGAATGCTGTGATCCAAGTCATCCATTCTGACTCCTCACATACCCTTCAGTCTGATCTAGGAGGAGGATAAAAAAAAGGGTCAGATTTATGTAAGTTTTGCATAGAAACTCATTAAAGTCACCTTGTGCTGCATGTAGCAGTCCATCCCATGGTATCCAAGGTGGGTTATGTTTGTTACATCAGCACATTCAAACTATAATTAGCGCATGTGCATTTGTTTGAAGCTTAGCTTTGGTTATCACCTGCCATTTGGAAACAGTTGTGTGTCCCTTTAACATTTCAAAGTTTGAGAGACTTCAGAGCAACAAAGCAAAACCAGAGCACCACGGTCACGAGCAAGACCCCAAAATATCCTGCGACCCTGTTTGTAGAAAACAGGTCACATGATCTGATATGAAAAGGAAAAGCTCAGCTGGCTGAAAACATACACAGCAAGTTTTTATATTTTTATTGTAAACAAAGAAAGACTACAGACATATATACACTGATATAAGAACACATATAACCAGGGGTACATTAGCGTTCTTTCAAAATTGCCAGAAAATGTATTCATTAAAGTGTATTTTACATTTTGACCACATTCTACAGATCTTCTGTATTAGCTACAAGCTGAAATGTCATCATAATAATGTTTCATGTTTAGCATAAACTTATCAAACTGTCATGTCAATGTCATGAGGTCTGTCTATCGTTCATTATTCAAGCCCAACATGAAGCATGTAGCCATGAAGCAGTTTTGTTGACATGTTCCAGTAGTAAAAGGAGCTTACCTGCTGCAGAACAACAAATCGTCTTGTTTAAAGTTGTCTGTACAGTTTTCCTGCAGGGACATTTCAGCTATGATGTCCATCTGTCCTTGCATATGTCAGACTGGGCCCTCATACTCAACTGTTAAAAATAGAGTAGTATGTCCTGTCACATGTAGCTGCCAGTGCCAACGTCCTTCCCTCTATTACTAGAGGTATGTTATTTCAGTTCCACAATGTACAACCACTGTTATTATTATTATTATTATTATTATTATCATTATTATTAATA
The DNA here is from genome assembly GCA_029874935.1 of Atherina boyeri. Classification (NCBI taxonomy): domain Eukaryota; kingdom Metazoa; phylum Chordata; class Actinopteri; order Atheriniformes; family Atherinidae; genus Atherina; species Atherina boyeri. The sequence goes on from JAPMNP010628718.1 coordinate 8,755, forward strand.
GTAGCAGTAGCGGTAGCAACAGTAATAGTGTGATTATCCAAATCATCCGGAAATATATATATATATATATATATATATATATATATACACACACACATGTAAAAGCCCATACAATATGATAAATAAAAACAGATTGAAATAAAACCCACAATATAAAAGAACAAATTAATATACATTAAGATTCCAATATACGCTACAAATGTGCTTTCGTAAATAAAAACGTTTTTAAGAGTTTCTTAAAGTTTCTTAAAAGATTGGAAAGACTATGGATCTCTCAGGTAAGCAGAAAGAGCGTCCCACAGCCGTGGAGCTGTTACCTGGAACGCTCTGTCTCCCATTGTCCTCAGCTTTGTTCTGGGGGCAATGAGATGATGTGTCTCTGTGGAGTGGAGGAGGTTTCTGGAGCTTTTAGGCAACTGGAGGAGTCCTCTCAGGTATTCAGATACACTGCTATGTATGGATTGAAATGTGAGGAGAAAGATTTTATACTCAATCCTCACATTCACTGGCAGCCAGTGAAGGGAGTGGAGGACTGGGTTGATGTGATGAAACCTCCGTCTCCTTGTCAGGATCCTGGTAGCACTGTTCTGGATATTTCGGAGCATCTGGAGACTCCTGCCAGGAATTCCAACAAGGAGCGAATTACAATAATCCAGCCTGGAGGAGACAAAGTCGTGCACCAGCTTTTCAGCATCAGCCAGAGAGATAGGAAGGAGCGAATTTTGGTAATGTTCCTGAGATGGAAAAAAAAAGAAGCCATTTTTGAGATTTGATGGATGTGGATTTAAAAGAGAGGTGGGGGTCAAATTTAACTCCTATATATACAGTCCCCTCCAGAAGTATTTGAACAGCAAGGCACATTTCCTTGTTTTTGTTACTCACTGAAGACATTTGGGTTTAAGATCAAAAGATGAGTATCACACGAGAGTTCAGAATGTCAGCTTTTATTTCCTGGTATTTACATCTAGATATGTNAAACAACTTAGGATATACAACATTTCTTTTGAACCCACCCACTTTTCAAGTGAGCAAAACTATTGGAACATGTGACTGACAGGTGTTTCTTGTTAACCAGATGTTGCCTTTAAGGTTGATTGTTCAAACATTAAATAGCTCTGGATGACTGGTCTACATTTTGGTGTGGGTTTTCACCTTTAAAGACAGAAATTCTTGTCAACGAGGCTAAACCAACATGAAGACCAGAGAACTGTCTATGGGAGGAGAACAAGCCATTATTACGTTGAGAAAAGAAGGAAAATCAATCCGAGCCATTGGACAAACATTGGGCATAGCCAGCACAACCATTTGGAACGTCTT
>JAPMNP010628723.1:0-15769 GCA_029874935.1 Atherina boyeri
AATCTCGTCAATGGCGGGGAAGCGTTCTAAATCGAATGACGGAATATCTCGTCAATGGCGGGGAAAGAGTTAACATGTGGGGCCCATCACTTGGGCCCATTGGACCCCTCATGTATATTGGTTCCCAGTTTTTTTTTTTCACCACTAGAACTTTAAACACAAATGCACATGCTACACATGATGTGGTTTTCAGAAATACCTTTACATGCGTTATAAAAAGGTTGTAGGTTTGAACTGCCATCATGTTCTTGGTATTTACCAGAACATATTTTCCCCAAAAAAGCCTAATTCTCCCTTTTTCATATATTGATATTCAAATATCTTCTGTCTTTTCTTTCTGAGATGAAAAATACTCTTGGCATGAATTTGCAAAACTTTGATATTTATTTGTCTCACCCTTCCTTTAGATGGAATAATGACTTTCTTTTCTGTCAATATTTTATTAGAAACAGACTTGGTAAAGATGGAGAGGATGCATGGTTAAGAAACATTTCCTGGCAAGTGGTTGTTGAACTTGCAATATATCTAAGAACAGCATTTAGGAATGTTACTGTTTTTCCCATGATGTGAGTTTTAAAATTACACCAACAAAAAAACATCTAATAATTTATTTAATTGTTTTTTTTCCTTTATGACTCAAAAAATACTGCAATTTTATAATAGAATTAATAGGATTTGATGTAAGTAGCTACACTCGAGCTTTATATGGTGGTTAGCTGATTCATCAAGAACCTTCTTAGTGAGTATATAGAGTATACAGATTTAATAAGAAATCTGCTCAGATTTTCCCACAACTGCATGAATGTAAAACAAGATATCGAGGTAAAACCATGTTCCTGCTTAACCGTTTCCTTCTACTTCAGTTAAGTGAGCTAATTGCTTTCATAAATCTCTCCCATTTTCATTTGGGTGGAGTGTGTCATTAAAAATGATTCATATCTTTTTCAGTCCAGCACTTTGACAAATTTATTGCTATTTCCGAGTATAAACCCAACAGGAAAAGATCTGTTGTAGATTTCACACTTCGCCCCACTGGTTTCAGAACATTCGCTTGACGGTTAAACAATGATCCTTATGTTTGAAAGGAACAGCATTATTAAGTGGTAATTGTATTTCATTTTTACTTAATTTCACAGTGATGTGCGGGGTGGTATTTCTGTTAGAGGTTTAAAGGAAATCTTGAAACTAAAGCTTTCTCTTGTTTTTTGTAACAGATTAACTTGTTCGGTGAGTTTCTTCTAAAGGACAGCCTCGGTCCTTAATTCTTTGTGGAGGGTTTCCTTCGAGTGAAAAGCTGACAGGTGCAGCACACAGAAAAACAGAAAGCTGGAACAATATAGCCTGTTATTAGAATAGCAGTAATGATAGGTGCTAAAAGTGAAGGATGCAAAGATGAGGATGGAGAGCATGAAAATAAAAAGGGAACACATCAAATAGATTATTAAGTTCTGAAGTTATTATGACACCAAATATTCTATTAAATTGAAGACATTTAAAAGGGTTTACACCTTGCTGAATACGTGCATGTTCTTGTAAATGTGGCTGCTTTCAGAAAGTTGATGGTGTGAGTTGCAGAGGGGATCAGATTGCCAAACCAACCACTCAGCAGATTCCTCAAAGTTTTGCTGGCCGCTGTGTATTTTTCTTTTGTGTGCATGTCTTTGAGAAAGAAAGAGACAAGTGTAAGCCTGAGCTATTATGTTTGTGTGTGTGTGTGCGTGTGCGTGTACGTGTGCGTGTGCGTGTGTGTGTGTGTATGTACACATCTTTATGGAATCTCGTTTTGTTTTTTACAGATAGCATGGTGGCAATTGGTTAATGTGGCAATGCTTGTCCATATGATAGCTAATCTCACTAGAACACACACTTCATTTAATTCCTGTCATCTTCCCTTGCAGTCTGCATATGACAGCAGAATTTCATTTTACAGCTTAAGTGTCAAATTTGGACCCTGCTCATGAAATGGCCATAATGAAATGAGGCTGACCTGAAACCTGACTCAATCAGTTCTAGTCCAGGGAATCCCAATAGAGAGTCAGATGAAACAAAGCTTCCAATCCTCCCCCTCAGGGCTCTTCCAACGCTTCTGATTAGGAAAGGACTTAGAGATGTCAAACCTCCAATCTCTGGGCTACAATTTTGTTTGAAGTGGCCCCTGAGTATAGGCTCCAGCCCACATCACCACACAGATGTCTTCAAACAACTTGTCATTCAATCTTATACAAAGTCTGAAGTATTGGCAACACAGGTGACTGTGCTTATGTACATAAGGGCTGTGTGTTATATATGAGTGAATCTGTGGGCCTCAAATAGCAGTCATCACCTTAGCAACAAACACATCTACCTGGTGCTGTATCACTGAAAACAGTTTGTGAGGTCTTTTTTCCCCTGAAATATGGGAACACACAAGATGAGAAATACAGAGAAAAAAAAGCAGGGAGGAGGTGGGAGATGCAGGATAAAAGAAAATAAGCGGGGGTTGGGGGAAACATAGAACATGGCATTCAGGTTGATTTAATGGCAGTAACATGGATATTGCTCACATCTTTTCTAACCTTTCTTTTCATTTGTGTTCCATTAAACTTCACATTTTCCAAAATTTTAGCAGCTCTCTCAGCAGTCCCCAATAAAATACCCTTATACGCCATCCTCTATGCTTTGCTCATCGCCTCTTTTATTTCCTTCTGTTTATCTCCTCTGCTTTTAAAGTAATTTTTCACATCAATGATGGTTCTTACTGCCACAGTTGCTGTATTGCTGATTCTTTGACATTTTGAGAGGAGGCAGAAAAGCTTTCACATTCAAATATGTGCTTTTGACCCAGCATCATAATTCATATCAAGTAGTTACTCAATTGCAGCGGTTATTCCACTGTTGAGAATTTATAAGTGTAAGAGATTTTGCTAAACAGAATGAGAGCTTGTTTTGACCCCATATGTGGGTTTTTAGCATGTTGTGTCTGTATTGAATGTCAGAACATCTTTTGGTCAGTGTCTGAGGTCCTGACTTTGATTTGTATTATGCCAACAAAAGTTTGGAGACACTTTCCCATTAAATCTAATGGGAACGTGTGTCCAAACTTTTGCCTGGTACAGTATGTTAATAATGTCTAGACTGAATTTCATGACATTTTAGATGGACATGCATGGCCTCTAAAGAGCATACATCATCATGACTCAAACTCCTCCTGCAGTCTGCAGCCTACACCAACAAAGCAAAGCATAGCAACAGACCCAGAATTAAATTCAACAATGCAAGATGTCACCCTGTTCAAGGTGAACGAAAAGACAAACTATTGACACTGGAAACATGTACATGTGAAAGACGTTGGATTCACACAGATGTGATGCTTTAAGGTTGTACTCTGCAGATATTAAGAAGACATTCTTAACCGTTACAAATGTAACACATAGAAAACATTTATGAGCCTGTTAGCTAGGTTAAGAATTAGATTTTTTTGTAGCAGAGGGCTTGAAATGATCTTTTCCTTTTCTGTACAGTATTACCAAAAAGTTAAGTACTGGCTTAAAATAGTGTTAAATCGGCTGCCTCTAAACTTTAGTAGAGACGTCCATGTGTAATTTGAGATGTGTGCTAATACCTTTGTTGATCCTCTCGCTATCCTGTAACATGTTTAAGTCAAAACATCCTTTTTTATTTCAATATTTCATTTCATGACTTGCTTGCAAGCAGAACTCATGCTCCCACCAACCACAGCCGTATATTTACACCTTAATATTTGTGCCCTTGCCATAATGTGCCTTTCACCAGATTTTACTCAATTGTTACAGAGTAGGATAACAGCATCATAAATTTAAAGAAATCATGAATGTTTTTCAACTACAACATTTTCCTATTTCCTCAGAACCCCCCCCACCCCCCCAGCAGAGATTTTATTCTTCACTTAACCTCAATATAAATTCTGAAATACATTTAGGGGAGAATCCCATAGCAGGGTAATTCACTGCACAGGAATAAACACAATATCACTGAGGAAAACAACTGTCTGTTGCAAAAGGAGGCTGGGGAGGTGGGGGTGATAAATTTCAGAGCTGTAATAGGCAAATGATGGACTGATGTTGTGTGCACAGAAGAGGCAGAATAATGAGCGCTGCTCTGGTAATAGCGTGTCAGTTTGATGGGACTGACAGTAGTCAAGGATGACTGTACAGGAAGGGACTTGTTAACGGCACCGAGTATGTCCGTCTGACCAAACACAGGGCTCCATTTCAGAATTTTTAGTTGTTGTCTAACTTATTAAGTCTTTTCAAGTTAATTATTTGAAAGTCAAGTGGCAAATATTTGCTTGTTTTGTCAAGAAACATTATGCTAGCATGCTAAACTAAAGTTATGTGCACCTTCTAATTTCAGTATGTTAGAATGCAAAGATTACAAGTGAGCTCAATAAATTTGTGCGTAGGTACATACAGTCAGAAGTATTTCCATTTTGTGACTTTCAGGCTTAAATTCACATACTTAGCTACATTGCATAACTGGGTAGTTAAATGCTAACTTGCCCTACTATTCATATACAGTATATTATGCCTTATACTGTGTCTATGTACTAAATGATATCATTATGAATAGGGTAGTCTTAATCACAAGCTCCAGTGTGTCACTGAGCCATAATTTCTGACCCAGATAGGAGACACATTTGGGCCTGAACTAGGCTACTTTTGGCACTTCTGGATCAGTTAAAGCACTGACAGTGTGTGGGTCCCAAATGGCCCAAAGACCCAAAAGCAATGCAGATTTGGGCCAAGTTTGGTGGATCTGTTGGTTACTCAAGCTATTCAGTCACCCTTAGCCAAAATGTGGTGCATAAAAAAACTGCAGACGATTGCAGACCATATTTCAGCTAAGCATTTTTTTCTTTTCTTTTTTTTATAATGTGGAGGCCCACCCAAATAAATCTCAACCACAAAGATAATGAAAAACTGTGAAACTCTCTAACTCCAAAATTCAGAAAAGCATATCTTTCTGTTTTTTTATGTCCAGTTTTTTTCTTTCATGTATAATTTCTTGTGAAGCAGATCTCACAATTACCAATTGCTTCATAAATTCAAAGACCTTAAAAAAACAAAATGAAGGTGATCGCTTACATGATTAAGGTCTTACTTACACTCTTCATTCTCATTGTCCAGCTTGATCAACTCACTTTCTTTTTTCTAAAGATCTGTTTTATGGGCTTCATATGTCAATGTGCAGAAACACATTTAGTTAGAGGAACATCACCAAAGTGACTTTGTGACCCTGCTGTGTTGTCTCTGAGAGTGTGAAAGGAACTTAATCCTTCTTGATTCAAACTGATTGAGAATGGGGTGACATTTCTGACAATGCACCTCTAAAACAGACATTAGAAAGACATTAACCCCCTGATGATTTCAGGTTTACAAGCAGTCAATCTGTTCCACCTTTGACATTTTCCTCTCTCCTACACACACATACAAACAGACCTGTTTGTCAACGTCTCTGCAGTAAGAAATCTCTCAACATGTCATCACACACATTTAAATTCTCTTATCCATACAAACATGAGGACATATACAACAGAGCGCACAATGAAATAAAATGATCTCCCCTCTCTTTGTTAACAGTGCATGTGTGCTACTGCCATGGCAACCATGGCTCCTCCCCTCTCATTTCTTCTCCTGCTGCTTCAACTGGCTGATGGCTCATTCCCAGAGGAACCCAGTCCACTCAGCTACGTCCCCGTAGAGGGTATGTGTCCTTCCCCTCTGTACGTGGGTGTGTTTGAGTGCAGAAGTGTATGCGCAGCATTGATGAATTGCTTCATAGTGCGTGTGGAAATCGGAGGTTAAGGGTCAAACCCTTGGTTAGGAGCTGCTTTAAAGCTACCTAGGCATTCAGATAAAGAAACTGCATGCCTTCCTCTATAGCTACATAGATTCATAAAAAAAAGAGAGAAACAGGATGGTATGAAGGATGAAATAATTCTACTGAGGGGGAGAAACGATCATAATAGATTTTGAGAAATGCAGAAAGATTAAAAAGTATGAGATAGTTGTATTGGGAGGATGCAGATGACAAGAGAGCAGGCTGAGTGGTGAAAAAGAGAATGTAAGCAGACGTGGAGATGGATCTTTATCCCTCCCCTGCAGTCAAGGACAGTGAGACATTTTCCAAATCTGTCTCCTGATGGTGAAGGCTCCCTGTGGAGAACTCCTCCTCAAAACTTTCTCATAGTCTGACACTAGCACCTTCTGTCCTTTCCAACTCATCTGTATTTTCTGGTTTATCTGAAGTGTAGCAAGGAGATGAGGGGGACAATAGCAATTACATTTTTTTTATTATGAAGCCTTCCAGTGTATTAACAGCAGCAAGAAACAGATGATAAAAGCATTTCTGCATGCTATAACACTGCCAGACTATTGATATCTTTCCGTTATGTGTTATCCTTAACAAAGGCTTCAAGAAAGAGTCAAAATTCTATTAAAGTGAAGCCAGCCTGACAACCAGTGAATATGGATATGAAATGGGATTGATCCGTCCTCAGTTGTCAGACAGTGCTTGAGCTAGTCATATAGTTTCTAGTGATACTTTTGCAAAGCATTTTTACTTTTTCTCATTTTGTGTGTTTATGTGATCATGCCAGTGGTGAGGAGGTATCCTGTGTTCCTGGGCAGAGCTCATCGTTCAGCTCAGAGACAGGAACTGCACATCCAGACTGTCCTCCAAGTCAACCGCACACTCTACATAGGAGCCAGGTAACCAACAGCAACCGCCTCCAACTGTGTGTTACTGACGTGCTCACATTAATATGTGTTTGCTTTCATTTGGTGCCACGGCTTCCATCTGCTGTCATTCTGCAGAGAACATTTTCAGTTTGTTTGAGTGATGATTTATTCAGTCTTGCTTTTAAATGTCAAGTGGGAGCTGTGTGCTCATATTAATGTCTTACATGGAAAACAAGAATTGGTTTGTGTCACTGGCTGGTAAACAATGGTCCACAGACCAAATCTTGTCCATCAGAAAAAAGTATTCAGCACTACCACTAAACAAACTGTTAACTTATTTTTTATTTTTTCATGTAATGTTGGAAACAATGCAACACTACTCTTATTTTAAGAGAGCAGCATGCAGACCTGAGCTATTTTCACACGTTAGCACCAAATCATTTCTGAAAAATGTGCAGATAATTAAGACCAAACTTAGTTTGCTGTTCACTAATGCACTTCACAGCAGGAGATACTCCATTATTACATCTGTGTTTAGCTGAGGTCCTGCACAGAGAACACAGGGTCTGAAGCAAAGTATCCCATGGGACCACTATGTTTTGTCTACAGCACTCCAAGAATGGAGAAACAGGCTTCCTGCTTACTCTTTTTGTGTTGTTATCAGTGTTTCGTGTTTTAAAACCCATTCCCAACAGCAGATGCATTAAAAAGGCACAGCCGTTTGTACCAGCTTGCATCCTGCACCCTTAATGTAAATGTCCCAGAGTACTTGCTCCTGTATGCACACACTGGCACACTAACTCATTTTCTGGTCTCCTTACTGGATGGCATTCTGGGTAATCTCAATCAGAACAACAAATGTTCTATATATTTCCAGTATGTTCACATATCCAGCTCCTGTCTTAAAAGTTTCACTCTTTTTGAGTCATGCTCTAATCAAACCAAATCAATACTGATTATCAATAATATTGTCCACTTACTACAACTGAACCTTTTCACTATCAAAAGTAATTTCAATATGAATCTTCAGCCCATTTAAACAGAGCAGAGGCTATTTGGAACACAAACACACACACACACACACACACACACACAAACACACAGACAGTCTGACAAAAAGTGATCTTTATTATATTATTTTAAGACAACAATATAACTTTTAATCAAAAATGAATAAATTATAAATTCAAGCTACTGTTTCAAGCAACCCAGATCATGCATTCACAGATAATCCTCAGCCTCTTCATTGGGTAGACCCATTTAATTGCTTGCTAAAGAAAATGCTAATGAACCGGTCATGTGGCAGAAACTCCATGCATGCATATGCATTAATGTTTCTGTTTTGTTAGCCCTGCTTTCCATATGCAGCAACTTTAACTGAAGTAAAATAAAACATTGGAACAAAGAGTTTTAACTGTGTCCCAGTCATTAATTCACAATATAAACAAACCAAACAAACAAGCGGAGCAAAATATTGTTTTTCACTAGTCAGACTAGAAAGTGAATAATGCTAACACAAACTGATCCCTGTCCCATTTTTTATTGTTTGTATTAAATAACAAACTTGACATTCAATTGATACAAATTTGGGGATGATTTGTTGTGGCTTTTTTTTCAGAGATGACTTATACAGAGTGGAGTTGGATAACATGGCAGGTGACGAGATGTTCTACAGCAAGGTATGACTCATTTTTTTATACAAACACTGTACACAAACACCAGTAAATGAAAATGTTCACATACACACTTAAAAAATATAAAGTGAATTTTGCCCCCTATGATTTATTCATTTCAGAAACGGACATGGGAGTCCAATAAAAATGATATTCGAGTGTGTCGGATGAAGGGCAAGCATGAGGTAAAATACTTGTACACAACACGCTGACTTTGAGATCCACTCGTACATGCATCATCGCTATCTAGACTATCACACGCATGGACAGACACAACAGCTGTTTCAGAAATCTTATTTCCTTTGGGTTTACCTGCATACGCTGTTTACACAAATTTGATCTGGTTGATACTAAATCAGTACATCACTTAATCGTACGAATGCAGCGAAAGGTGACTGGGGCCAAAAGAAACTCAAAATCCTTTTCCGTTGTGCTACTTTTCCTCATATATCAATGTTCTTCTTGTGAGGATGACAAGAAAATTTCACAATTATGCCAAATATGAAGTGTTTGCTGATAAAGTTATTCAGTAAGGAAATGTTATGCAATCTACGAAAGATAGTGACTTAATAGGAAGATGACCCTGCAAGGTGCAACCTGAAATAAGAGCCTTATTGTAAATATAAAGGTGCCACTGGCAAAGTGCAATCTGGATGGAAAAAAAGACAGCGAGGCAACGGGAAACATTATAAAGTAAACTGAGAAAAAAAAGTGACACAGCCGCAGGGAGGAAACTGTAATTGAAATCAGTTGAGATGGGGAGGTATAGGTAACGACGGGATGTGTGTAGGTTGAGGAAAAATACAGAAGAAACATATGAGGAGGAGAGGGCAGCCACCCGCTGAGGAAAAAAGAAGAGACAGTGTAGGAGTGAACAACACAAGACTTAAAGCTGTGATAAAGTTGGAACACAGACACAAACAAAAGTCTGGCTCAAGGTGGACAGACAGCAGGAGAGAGAGGCAAAAGGGGGACAAATTGACGATGTCGTCTAAAACCCTCTAGCTCACAAGGATAATTAAATGAATGTGCAATGGTGAGTCATGTGATGTAGAATAGTTAAACCAGTGGCAATAATGATAATATATAGTATTAATAAGTATGTTTGAATCACATTGTTTTCAGTCTTTTAGTCGTACTTGTGCACAAGTGAATGCTCTGATTCTGAAGCTTTTAATTGGATAACAGGCATTTCTTTTTTCTCATTTTTAAAGGAACTGTTTTACATTTTTAGGATTACTGTCATTTCCTTTTTCTGTCAACAGATGTGGACAATGATAACAATTTGATGCTTTATTGACAGTCAGGGTTTTATACTTAATATATCTACAGAACCAGTCATGTTAAGTCCCCTTTCAGTTGAAATTCATCAGAGCTGCAGAATCAGGACAAAGCTTTATTAAACATTGGAAACATAATATTCGCCACTCAGAGTAGTCAAGGGTTTGAAGACTGAGTATAGGAGCAGCTGCAGTAAGGTGAGCTGTGGAGACAGAGGTGCATTTATTTAGCAATTTTTGTATATCTGCATATATTAGTAAATGTGTGCAGTTACAGTACATTAAAGCAATTGAACACAAGCCAAGACAGAAAGCCTTTATTTTCATGAAAAATACCATTCTGGATATGCGGTTTGAAGGAAAATCGGATGTTTAAAATGCTGTCACAAAGAGTCTAACAGGATCACAGTGTCATCAAGTCTCAGGTTTACTGAGAACAAAAATATAGACTAATCTTCAGCCTTTACTTTAAGGACAACTATAAAGTCTCGGTCCTATTGTGCATCCAGATGGAGTTTGGCTGGGATGTTTTATGTGCTCCACACTACACATTCCTTACTCTGACTGATAACAGTTTAAATTCATTCTTTTCAAATTGCCCTGTGTTTTCATAATCAAACTGCTTTGCTTTGTTTTTTCTACAGGGAGAATGTCGTAATTTCATCAAGGTTTTGCTCAGCCAGCATGGCGGCCTGTTTGTATGTGGAACAAATGCCTTCAACCCACTGTGTGCCAACTACACTGTTAGTATTCAGCTATCTGCCAGTCTATGAATCTCTGTATATCAGCCTGTTGGTTTATCTCTATCATTCTTGTCCCGTTGCAGAGAGACACCCTAGAAATGGTGGGAGAACCTGTCAGTGGGATGGCCAGATGTCCGTATGATCCAAGACATGCTAATGTGGCATTATTTTCTGGTAGGACATTGAGCTTGCTCTTAAAGATTGCAGACTTAGTTTTCAGGTCCAGACTTGAAAACGTCTGTGCCCTTGTGTTTACCTTTACAAATGATTTATAGTCAGACGTCTTGCTGCATTGCTTGTTTGGTTTTAATCTTCCCGACCTTGTGTTATCTCTCTATCTGTATCTTCCCCCTCTTCTTCTTAATATCCCCCTATCCTCTCTCTGTGCATCGCTCTCTTTCAGATGGAAGTCTTTTTACCGGCACTGTGACAGACTTCCTGGCCATCGATGCAGTGATCTATCGTAGCCTCGGTGACAGCCCCACCCTCCGAACAGTCAAGCACGACTCCAAATGGTTCAGAGGTACTTTTAGAAGCAGGCATAATAAAAGTGAACCTCCGGTAACCTTCAACAGATAATCAAGAGGAAAATAATAAAAAGCATCCTCGTTATCTTCAGTACTTTACTGAGATAAAATGGAACTGCCGTGGGTGTCATATGTGGCTAAATAACAAGCTATGTTCAACAAGAGAAGACATGATTAGGCCTCCATTTAATAGACTTATAAAAGGAACGCATTCAGACAGAGTGATGTATTGAGGTTAGTCAAACTCCCTACAGATTCAAGGTTTTAACAAGTTTTTAACTTAACACTGAAGCCTAGAACTGAAAACAAGCCCAGGAAAGTTTAAGCTGGAAGACTAAATGATAAATAATGTGTACTCTGTTGTCTATGGCAATGAATTAAACAGCTCATGAAAGTTTAATAAGCCAAGCTGGTGGACAGCAACGATTCATGTTGATGTGGCTGTAATTACAAAGCCATGTCAGCAACTATGTTGCCGGCAGTCTGACTCCAGGCTTTACGTTAAAACTCTTTGTAACAATGGATGTACTTCGCCTTTGCGTTTCCTCATTTTCATTTTCAGAGCCGTACTTTGTGAGTGCCATGGAGTGGGGGCCTCATATCTATTTCTTCTTCAGAGAGATGGCCATGGAGTTCCATCATCTGGAGAAGGTGATCTACTCTCTTTCATGGCTTTTTTCCTGTCTTTCTGCAATCCCTCAGGCTTACCGTCTCTTCTCTTATTCTAGGTGATGGTCTCCCGTGTGGCTCGTGTGTGTAAATCCGACTTGGGTGGCTCTCAGCGCGTCCTTGAAAAACAGTGGACCACGTTTCTAAAGGCACGACTCAACTGCTCCGTCCCAGGAGACTCGCACTTTTACTTTAATCTGCTGCACGCCACTAGCAACATCATCCACATGCAAGGTCGAGATGTCATCCTGGGTCTCTTTTCCACACCACCTAACAGGTACCAGGATGCATATGATTTGCAGATGAATAAAGACAGACGTTATTATTTCCCCACCGATGACTTTTCCGTGTGTCTCTTGTAGCATCCCAGGCTCTGCAGTGTGTGTGTTTGACATGCAGCAGCTCGCTCATGTCTTTGAGGGACGGTTTAAAGAGCAAAAATCCCCCGAGTCTATTTGGACACCAGTACCAGATGAGGCAGTACCTAAACCAAGGTAATGTGATGCAAAGTGTATATGAGCAGCTGTTCAACCGAACACTGGAGTGCTGCTGTACTGAGCATCTGTAGTCTTCTTATTCTCCTCCCTTGATATCCAGCTGTCAGTTACACTACTACTTTGCCACTCTTCAGTAAATTGACTAATCCAGCGCCTAGCAGATGCAAAGGTGATCCTCTCTGGCTCTACTTTTCTTATGTTCCATTTTTCTCCCCTTCTCCTTTTTTTCTGCTCCTTTCTTTGTCTACAGGCCAGGGGGATGTGCAGTGCAGGGATCCAGATTTAGCTCCTCAACCACGTTGCCGGATGAGGTACTGAACTTTGTGAAGACCCACCCGTTAATGGACGAGACTGTTCCACTGCTGGGACATAGACCCTGGGTGGTCAAGACTATGGGAAGGTATGCATAAGGATTTATTCAATAGCTATTTGAAAATATGAATAATGGAAGCAGAAAATATGTATTAGAAATTGCAGGAAATGTAAATGACTGACCTAATTTACTGACTTATCTGTCCATATAGGTACCAGTTGACAGCCATGGTGGTGGACACAGAAGCTGGCCCCTACAAAAACCGTACTGTCTTGTTTCTGGGCTCCACCCGAGGGACTATCCTCAAGTTCCTAATGATTCCTAGTGGAGATTCAGCCTCTCACAGCAGTGTGTTTCTGGAGGAGGTGGAGGGATTCAACCCAGAGAAGTGAGTGGGAGTCGAGAGATCCTTATCTTTTATCTCCAATTTATTGCAATTCTTGGCATAATGCTCCAGATATACAGTCCCAGTGCACCTGCTTCCAACTGATGAATGTGCTTCCTATTTATGAACTACCTTCAGTTACAATTACTAAACAGCAAGTTTTTTTTAATAGTTTTTCTGTGCAGCTCTCACTAAAAGCCTGTCCAGTTAAAACTGCCATATCCGTTACAGGTATTTACGTCTACCCCATAATTAAAGTGAGACTGTCTACCTTTATCTGAGATGCAGTAATAGCAGCCTCAGCAGTGGTTTGTACTCCAGTTTGAGCAGTGAAGGATATTGGAACAAAGCCTGTCAATCACTCATGCAAAAAAAACAATAATCTAACAGTCCACCCATGTCAAGTCAGCACCTGGCTAATGTGATTACTCGCACCAAAAATGCCTCACTCACAGCAGCTGTGCGATGTGATGTTTTTGCAACAGGAAATTAGTGAATCAGATAGAATGTGAACATGTTCCACTTAGTCCGCATCAGTTGCACCTGACCACAGAAACTAAATTAATAATGCATTGCTTGGATATGCAGCGTTGGTCTATTTTTTTTCCAACTTTATTTATTGAACTTTTTAACATACCCCCACATTGGTCTATTTTTAAGACAAAAGATATAATTTATTATAATTCAATTCATCTGAATATAATTGTGTTAAGGCCCCTAATGAAGTAAAGGCTAGATTAAAAGAACCATAGCATATGAGACCCCCGCCAAGCAGTAACATTTTAAAAGAACTTTAATATAAACAGAATAATAAGGGAACTGAAGTGAAATAGCCTAAAGAAACAAAAGATGGCAATAGACCGCAAACCAGCGACGCAATGGGCTGTAGGATCTGGGCTGCTTCCTTAACCTGAAGTCCAAAGATTACCTTAAAAAAGCCAAAACCAAAAACAGGACTACCAGTAACTTCCAACTAAACTAAGTAGCAGCTAACAGAAAAGAAGATGCAGCTGAAATATGGCTGGGGTTGCCATTCTTGGCTGTAGCTCAGGGGAAGAGCAGTTGTCTACCAACGGGAGGGTCGGTGGTTTGATTCCAGGCTTCCCCAGACAACATGCCGAAGTGTCCTTGGGCAAGACACTGAACCCCACACAGCCCCCCCGATGTGCCTATCGGGGTGTGAATGTGTTTGTGAATGGGTGAATGTGACATGTAGTGTAAAGCGCTTTGGATAAAAGCACTAAATAAGTACAGGCTATTTACACATTTACTTTTAAGTTCCTCCAGCCAATCACTGAGAAGAAAAAGCATTTTGATCAAAGTCCCACAAAAATGAGAATACTCACACATAACAAATAGTCTTGATTAGGTAATCTAAAAAATGTCAGAATATATAGAAAAATAAATGTACACATACAAAACCAGTCCAACTATAGGAGGGGGAAAGAAATGTTTTTAGATGCATCATGATAAGGATGTTGATTACTCTAAATTGATGTAAAAATGTTATTAAAAAAACTATTCTTTAACCGGACAGCCTGTGGCATACACATAACAGACATAAGGGCTGCACGTGAAATCCATCCAGTTCCATCTGCATTAAAGCGTGTGGAAGTACTTTGGCTTCTAAAGGTGGCTTTTTTTGGTTTGAAAGAACGGTACGTTTGGGGAGGTGTGGATGTGCTAATGAACTCCGACACGGATCAAACTTGTGAACTCTGGTTTGCTAAAAAACATAGGTGTCGGTTCGCTTCAAGTGAACCAAATGCAGGAAGCAGACTACAAAGCAAATGGGGATCTTTGGTCCAACGCAGGGCATTGTGGGTAAACATATCTAAAACAAATGTAAATGGCCTGTAATTATATATGTTAGACAATAGGCAATAAATAGGCATAAATGTTAGACAATAGGTAGCTCTGGCCGGGAGAAAGGTCAGATGTGGGAGAACGAGGTCAAAGTTCTGATAGAAATATCAATAATAAATAAATATCCAAGTCTGCAAGGACCTGATGTAGCTCCGTTTTTTGCTCTTATGGGGAGGAAGCAAAAGTTGTCCTGCATTAACCAATAGATGAAGGAGTTTTCTTCTTTGTTTTTTTTCATGACAAATATAAGAAACCCTGTTACATATTTCCACTCAGAAAGTAGTTGTAGTCAAGTTGTCACACAGGAAAAAAAGATGTATCAAGACGAATCAATAATCATTTTATAATCGCATCACGGCCATCTGAATCATAATGTAATATACATGATTCCCATCCCTAATTCCAACCTTTAGTGACACCAGAAAGTCTCAGAAAAAATTAATTGTCTTGTGTTCCTTTAAGAGACCTTAAAAATGGCCCTCTCACTCCAAGGCCCGATCAATAAACCATCCCATCCTTTACAGATATCTTGTCTCTCAATCCCTCGGCAGAATTTAGACATTATACACATTAGCAAACTGTAAAACATTTTTAGAAAGCCTTAAACATGATACTTTATGAAAGTTTGACTAAAAATACAGGCATTTCTACAATTCTGCAATAAATAACAGAATTTTTCTTCCCTGCATCCAAATGTTGAGAATATTTTGTAAGGACAGGACAACAAATGAATACATCACCAGATTTTGTTACAAATATTGGCCCTTGTCTGTGACAGCATGCGTGATGATATGGCAGGACCATCCTGAGCCCTCGCTCCCCTTACACTAGTAATGCTGAGTTATTTGCTTTTGTTCTCTAACAGCTCATGTTCACTTCTTCTTGTTTTTCTTAATTCTTTCTATTTGGATTTTATTTTTCTGTTTTCCTTGGTTGTCTGTTATTCTGTCTTTTATTTTTCTGGCATTCAGGATTGTTTTTGGATTAGACTCTTTTACTGTACATGCCACTCCTCGGTTTGTTTGCTTCCCTGCTGTTTCCCCAAGCACACTTGGCCTGTGGGGAACTTTGTGTTTTTGGACTCGTCCTATATCATGGTCATCTTTTCTAGGATAACT